>JAZGTI010008623.1:0-19905 GCA_036877585.1 Botia kubotai | reverse complement strand
CCAGAGACTCAGAGACAGATGCAGTCCACCAGGTCTGCTGGGAATATATCTGTTGTATTGTGCAGCTGCTTTTGTGTAGTTTGCCTAACAAACAGAGACTCGTGAAGTCTATCTGTGTGTAAAATGTCTGTTATGCTGTTTTTTCATAGGGATGGGAGGATGCTGTTTGAATATTTAGCAGATAAACACAGTGTAAGTTACTATAACCAAACGTATTTACTGCGGTAGTTTGCTAACGTTTCCATGCTTATGTGTTAACGTTTCCATGCTTTTGGATGTTGTTTATTTCGCAGTTTCGTCAGGAATATTTGGATACGCTTTACCGTTACGCCAAATTTCAGTACGAGTGTGGAAACTACTCGGGCGCTGCAGAGTATCTCTACTTCTTCCGTGTGCTGGTAAGTGCTGATGTTCGTATATCTGACGCCTCCAGTCTGTTATTTCCAATGTTTCAGTTAATGTGGTTTGTGAAGTGTGAAATAGACTAGTAATTACAGCCTGAGGCGGTGTTGTAGGAGGAAAAATGGGGCTAAACAGCAGAAACCAATTAATTTGACCTGTGCTACGCAGAGGGCTTCAACAGTTTTTGTTTTTAGTAATTTACCTGAACGAACAACCAGTAACAGTCAAATCGGTCGAATACCTTCCGGTGCTTTGAAAGTGTTAGCAAACAAACATTTGCCTGAAAGTATTGCGCAATGTAAATGAACTATGTTGCAAAACTAGCAAAATTACTGCTAAAAATAAGCTTTATGTTTGAACTGCTTTACGCCATGTTCCGTAAAGCAGTCCACAAACGCATAAAGTGAAATGCTACTGCAAAACAACAGAATATTGCCATATATTTGATTTCGAACCAATATGATTTCAATGTGGTTTGGGCGTAGCCCACGGAAACAGATACCAAGTGACCGACAAAACATTTTCTGTTGCTTGTAATACACGTTAAGTTATTCGTGTTAATCATGTTTTTATTTTAAAATGTTGGCTGCATGTTAAACGTAAATTTTGCCCTGGATATAAATAAACCTTTATGGTCCCTCTGCTGCAGTAAAGAGATTTGATTGGTTGTTGCCATGTCGCAGGTTCCCTCCACAGACCGAAACGCTTTGAGCTCTCTCTGGGGGAAACTGGCGTCTGAGATCCTCATGCAGAACTGGGAGGCGGCCATGGAGGACCTGACCCGTTTACGAGAGACCATCGACAACAACGTGAGTCTGTCTGGCACCCCTTAATCTCTGTATGACAAAAGCTTTGCGGTTGTATTTTATCAGCTGGAGAAATCCAATATCCTGCTCACTGGTTAATTTGCTTTATTACCCATGATCCTTTGAGCTCAGCCATAACTCTCCTTTTGCAGACATTAGATCATCTATACACACAAAATTGACCAGGATGACATTTACATTGCATCAGCGTTGTGGAGTAGACATTTAGCATTTTTATTTGCAGTGTGGTTAAAAACGGATATGCCAGGATTTATTGGTCTCATTGCTTTTCTTAGCAGTTATACCATGTCAACAATATGTGAAGAGAAACTGAAGTATCAAGTGATGTTGCATGTATTCTAGGACAGAACAATGTTGGGGGAAAAAAATGATTTTTTTTGGTGATAACTTGCTAAATAATTCCGTACGTGATGTTTCACATCGTTTAAATTTTGTAGCTTTAAAGTACATTTAAACACTTATGTAATCAACACGATATCCACATTATATCAAACGCGTAAACAGAATAGATACACTTATTCTCTCAGTCTCTCTGCATCAACCTATATCTCTGACCGCACATCATATTTTGCTTTTCGATTATTTCATATTCTCTTAAAGCCCTAATATACCCTTGACTTATTTACATGAAAACATTGTTTCCTGTTTCAGTCGGTGAGTTCTCCTCTTCAGTCTCTGCAGCAGAGGACGTGGCTCATTCACTGGTCTCTGTTTGTCTTCTTTAACCATCCCAAAGGCAGAGACAACATCATCGAACTCTTCCTGTATCAGCCTCAGTGAGTCTCCCTCCTCTGTTTCTCTCGTCTAGAGCTTGCTCACGTATCGCTCGATGTTTAACATTGTATTCCTGATGATTTTGCTGGCGTTTAAGTAACGTTGTGATGACTTATGGTCAAAGTTTTCTAAGGAGTGCGCTTTTCGAGTTGGCAGGTTCCCTTCATTTCCCTGAATCGTTAAAACGGTCTAGCCTACGAATGCCCAGCGTAAAGTCACTTTAATGCACATGGCTAATAAAGCAGCATTTTTACTGTACTTACTGTACGTACAATACAGTAAAATGTATAGGTATTGTGCATATAACTGTTCATTTAAAATGAATGTACTTGCAATAATTGCAACATGTATATAGCAAGTTATAGATATTAAATATTACCAAATGTCAGCTGTATTGGCCAGCCTTACACTAAGCACTCTTAAATTGCTCATTAAAATAGCTGGGGGTTTAATGAACTACATATGCATAATGTTTCTGTGCTTGTGTTTACTACAGTTACTTCAGCAAGCAGCTAAGGAAGTTCACTGTTAACAAGGGATTTGCTTCTCTGAGCTTTAAATGTTTTAGAGCAACAATGTGTGTTTGCGTGACAATTTAACAAGCTCCTCTCAGTCTGAGCACTTAGATGTCACAAACACTGTGTCAAGGTTTTATAAGACCTCTGATGTTATGTGTGTGTCCACTATAGTTAGTGTCACAGTTTGGAATTGAAATTTGTTTGTGTTTCAAAAACGTAGCGTTAATATTAATTTTCGGAATTTCCTGAAGTCCCAGTTTGATTGACTGTTAGTTATAGACTGAATCCACAAATAGTTCAAAAAATGTTGGGACAGCCATGTTAATGTAAATGTAACTGTATATGGATAAAATGTAAATGTATTATATAACCTCAAAAGAAAGAAAAGTATATATTTTAAACCCAGTAATTATCCAGTAATTATTTGTGTAATTTATGAGTATTATCAATTTTTCAGGTACCTGAACGCAATTCAGACCATGTGCCCCCACATTCTGCGCTACCTGACCACCGCCGTCATTACCAACAAGGATGTGAGAAAACGACGTCAGGTCCTCAAAGACCTCGTTAAGGTCATCCAGCAGGTACTCGACAGCACTGCACGAATCTCACGCTGGCATGCGCGCTAATATACACAAAACAGCCCTTGTGTTTTATGAAAGGCACATCTGAGCTGAGAGCTTATTTCAGTTCTGTTACGAAGATTCTCTCCATTCTGATTCGCATGAATGAGCTCACAGATTCTCCTTTGAGGTTTGTAGCTCAACGAGCTTGCAATGCATTCTGTTTCTTTCATACTTTTCAGACGTGCCTTTTGAAGCGTTGTTTAAGAGTTTGTGAATTAACGGCGCTTTGAAACGTCGTCAGTCTGAAGGGAAGAGCTGCTCGCGGCGATACCTTTGCAACCGCGGCGCTCGCTGTCAAATTAGCGCTAGATTAACGTTCCGTTCCGCTTTTTCGCTCTCTCTGCAGGAGTCCTACACGTACAAGGATCCCATCACGGAGTTTGTGGAGTGCCTCTATGTTAACTTTGATTTCGACAGCGCTCAGAAGAAGCTGAGAGAATGCGAGTCGGTAAGGTTCACCACCCGCTGCGTGAATATAACGCACCCAACCGGGTCTGTCATCCCTGTAATTTCCCACAATACACTGCTTCCCCCCTGTTTGAATCGCTGTATTAGTTTGAGACACGCATTGAGAGTCACTCTCATTACTTGCTTGGAGCCACAGGTCCATTCATTCACTGCAAATCCCTGTCTACTGTAATTTACTGCTTTTTCCCAGTAGGCTTTTCGAAGCATTTTTGCTGTCAGTTTTTAGACCTACAGCAGTGAGCTTGACTTCAGCTCCTGTTAGACATGGCCTAGTTGGGCTAGAAGCATTTAGACCTGTGAGGGGAAAAAAATCTCTTTTGCCTTTTTATCACCGTTTTAGTTTATGGCAGAAGGATTTGTTTCCTGTTTTCTTTTTTAGTATTTGTTACGTAAAGATCAGTGATTACTAACAATTTTTTGAAAATTGTTAACGCTACTGTTGCAATATAATTACAAAATGTATTTTAAAGCCTGAAATTATACATTGGACTTTAATCTGTTCACAGATTAGAAAGAGGAGCACTTAATTTACAAATCCTAATAGACAAATGAGACATTCAGCCCCTGGAGTTAAACATTATACTGACAGTGGTTGACTGGTGCTAACCGACAGTTTAGAATGTACACAGCCCAGTGTACGGTATCTTATTAAGAATTTCTGCATATTTTACGGTCTACGTGAGACCACATCGTACACGGCCAAACTCATTCACGCCATTACTACACAACAATACTTCCTGCTTCCAAAGCTGTTGAGAGGTTCAGGATTTTGAATGGGTTTTATTTGTTTCCAAGGTGCTGGTGAACGACTTCTTCCTGGTCGCCTGCTTGGAGGATTTCATCGAAAACGCTCGCCTGTTCATCTTTGAGACGTTCTGTCGGATCCATCAGTGCATCAGCATCAGGTAGCTCCGCCCCCCCCCGAGGAATCCTGATCGAGTAGCGTTCTTTAATCCGCTTACGCCACTGTACGTGAAATCACCGCACCAGCAGATCAATGGAACTCAAGCCAGATCTGACGAGAGACGTCACAATGAGGCGGATTTCAGACGAGAGTTTGAAGTTCAGGGAGGGATGCAAAAAATAAAAAGAACAACAGCCCTGTTTGTTTACGTGTGGAACGGGCGTTGTTATTCCAACGTTTTAACAGTTTCTTTAAAGGGTGTGAGGTAGGCCGTGCCAGCATCGCCGTTGCTTGGCGCGTTTTCACACTTTGAAATGGCGACGCGTGGAATCTGTTAAGATGCTCATCATCAGAGCAGCACTTGTGTTTACCACGCTGATTTTTTTTTTTTATCGAGGCTGCTGAGCTTGTTTGACGATGAACTGTAGCTTGTTGTTGACCCTAGACCATTATCTGGCCTCTCTTTACCTCTCTCTCTCTCTCTCTCTCTCTCTCTCTCATTCACTGCTCTTCTGTCTTTGGGCAGCATGTTGGCAGATAAGCTGAATATGACGCCTGAGGAGGCTGAGAGATGGATTGTAAACCTGATACGCAATGCCAGACTGGATGCCAAAATCGACTCCAAACTGGTGAGAGAGCACTGGGGTGCAGAACACAAACACAAAGCCCATTAGTTTGATAGGCGCTAGACTCCTTCTGTAGCCTCACGTCTGTCAGAAAAGCTCATCATTTGTACATTCTGACTTTGATTATAAAACCTACTTGAGTTTCACAGCTCTTATAACCGCTGTGATCGATTCTAAGTCATTTGTGTTCTCGTTAGGGCAACAGTTTTTCCATCTTTATGTAAAGCTTTTTCACTAAAAGCGTATGCAAACTATGTAGTTTGTTGTCTGACAAAAGTTTTTAATTAACGCTGAAGTGTTTTTTCTGTGCTGCAAGGGCTTTAAAATGGAATTGAAAAAATAATGGCTGTTATATAACCGTTTAAGGTTGACTTAACAGTCTCGCAGTCTGCCATTGGTCAGAAATAAAATGGTAGTCCCATCCTATTGGCTGAGCAAGTGTTGCTATGTTGGAATGTTCAAACAATGATGTTGGAACAGCTTCAAAATATTTACGTTATACAGCGAAGTAATTCAACATGAGTAATGCAAAAGTGTAAACAAAAGCCGAGAGGGGAGTAGAAGTGTTTTAACATGGAAAAAACACTCCAGCTTTTATTGGGGTTTAATACTTTGACGTTTTATTTCAGCGTTGATGTTGTACTTCAGCAGAGAGAAATGGTTAAGGTTTCAATGCTTTATCTAGACACTGTAAAACCAAACTAATGTCAGACCACCAATTCCTCTGAAGGCTGTACTTTGTCATCGTAATACTTACATTCAGGTTCTTTAAAAATTCTCACAGTATTTGTCAGGCCATCATAATTATTTATTTAGTTTATAAAGAAGGTTTAACACAACTTGTTTTGTTGCTAAATGATTCTAAAAGATTTAATCCGGCAGAATGCCTTGCCTTCAGTTTATATTGCAGTTTATATTAAGTGCTTGTTTTAAAAACCGAAGTATGGGTCAGTCATACAGTTTTAATACAAATAGTTTACTTTGTATTGAGGCCTAAATATTCCTTATGTGCACTGATTTTCACGAACTGTGTTTTTGGTATCTAGGGTCATGTGGTGATGGGCAACAATGCAGTGTCGCCCTATCAGCAGGTGATTGAGAAGACCAAGAGCCTGTCTTTCCGTAGTCAGATGCTGGCCATGAACATTGAGAAGAAGATCAGCCACAGCAGCAGAAATGAGGTATTTTCAGTCGTGCAGTTTATTTCAATGAGGCCTCAATGGAATCTTTCCCTCGTAAAATGAGCAAGTTGGGAATATTATGGATTTTAGCGTTCAAATATTAGCCCCTTAGCTGTTCATCAGCCAACAATAACTTGCCTACGGTTTCCCAAAGATATCATCCATGCTTCAAATACAAAGACCTGACTCAGTGTAATGACTGGATAATTATTAGTCTTATTATAAGTATTTGTTTTGCTGTCTTGTATTTTGCTTGATATTCACAGCTAGAGTTAGAGCTGAGCATTTTGAGCTCTTGGAAGCTTTCAGACACATTTTAGTGTGAAATGTTTCTTTCAGTTCTTCATCTCGCTAACCTTCCTCCATGTTGTTTTCTAGACACCAAACTGGGCGGCTCAGGACACTGGCTTCTATTAGACCAGCAGCAACAATACACAACAGTGGATCAACTGTCATGTTCCTTAATCACAACTTAGAACTCACTTTTCCCTAGACTTGTTTCATACAGGGTCAGTTTAGAAAAGACAGCTACAGACGTTTCCAC
The DNA here is from genome assembly GCA_036877585.1 of Botia kubotai. Lineage (NCBI taxonomy): Eukaryota > Metazoa > Chordata > Actinopteri > Cypriniformes > Botiidae > Botia > Botia kubotai. The sequence goes on along the minus strand of JAZGTI010008623.1, from coordinate 13,035 downwards.
AGCTGCATGGAATTCTGGGATACGTTTAATGCTTACAATGCATTTTAAGCATTCTTTATGAAGGGTGGACTGATCATTTTAAGTCATGAATATTCCAGTTTTATGAAATCTTAAACGCTTCCGTTGGGGGACGCAAATCATTGTTTCAAACATCATAACAAAAAGAAATAAACGCAAAAGTGTTTCTGAATATATTTTAATGATTGTTTTCCTACTTTTGGCTGAGCAAAAGCTTCCAGGATTTTGTAAAGTGAAGTGTGTGTCATATTAGCCACACGTGCAAAAAACACAATTGCAATTTTAACCATTTTAACACAATAGCAAAAAAAAAAGGAATTTGCAGATTGCTAGTCATCTTCTGTGTGCCAAACGCAAAACTTAAACAAAATTCTATAATTTGCTTGTTTTGTATTTGTCCTGCAAAACGAAGATTTGTGCTGTTGTAGTGGTTTAAATATTACACATTTTTAAATATGCAATTACATTATGACAGTCATATATAATATTTTATCTGACGTCACTTCACCCTACGTCGCAAATGGGCGCGAAATCAAGCTGACTGGGAGATCAGCAAACCAGCTTTTATTTCAAACAGGGTAACTATCTGAAATGGCATTCATATCAAATAATCTTCCTTAATTGTGTATACCTTGTAATTTCGACATGCGACTGATATCGTGATTAATATAAAGGGGATGAAACGACAAGAGTAACAAACCGTCACCTAGCGAGCACAAGCGAACGAATAAGGTCAATAAAAGTCACTTTTATGCGTGAGTTCTGTGTATAATAAGTCTGTAATAAAACGCCACAATAAAATACACAGGCAGTTTTTGGGGTGATATTTATCCACTAGGTGGCAGCGGTGACCAACTTTTCCCAACGTGTCTGGTCAGTGATTCATAAAGCGACCATTACCGCTGGTTATCTTCTTTTAAAGGTTACATTACTTTGTAATGTGTTTACAAGCTGGAGCTGAAACTCACGTTGGAATGCCGGGCAGCTGTTTTTGATTTTGGAGGACCAGGTAATTTTGGGCTTAGGTTGGAAGCACAAAGGGTGTGTGTTGTCAAAGTTGCGAACTAGGACGGAAAGATCTTCTCCGTTGTGACTCATGAATGACCAGCTTCCTCCGGATGACATGGTTTCAAGTTTTTTCCTTAGGTTATTTTCAAATGTCACACTCAATCCCACGTGAAAGTTACTGTGGAAACGGCTGTTTGGTATTTGTACCGCACAGAGCATTACATTTATCTGAACGTTTATGAAAGCTGGTCCAACATGTGTTCCTGTAGCTCAATTGATTGAGCGTTGCGTTAGCAACGCAAAGGTTGTGGTTTCCATGCCCAGGAAACGCTCATACTGATGAAATGAATAGCCTAAATGTACAATAAGCCAGTGTCTGCCAAATGCATAAACAAATGTTTTAGGCAATGTCTACACATGTGACTGTAAATACAGAGGCCTCTGACGTTTGGGCACATTTAATGTTTTGTGTTGCAGTTAAAAATGCCTAAACGTTTTTGTGTTAGACACAAAATGTTGAACCAAGCTGAACAGTCACGTATATAGTTCATCACATTAACATGTTCCACAAAGTTTAACAACCTCAGAATGGCCAAACAGTTTTGGTTCTCCTTTCAAACAATATAGCAATTACTTCATAATTTAGGAACCTAACAAACTTGTGAAATTATATGAAAGTGTGTGTGTGTGTTGTTTAAAATGAATGATGTTGCTTTAATGTTTTATGTAGTGCAAAGACAAACATGTTAAAGTGTCGTTTAAAAGTAATTTTTATTATTAATTATTATTAAAAAATAATTTTAGGCAGGACTATACATCTTCACAATCTCTCTGTCTGCACACACACACTTAGAGAGTAAAAAATGTTGTGACAATGGAGGCCGGCTTTAAACTGCCCCGGGTGCATTTCTCCGTTCCTACCTACCATTAACCAGCAGGTCTCCGAGGCCGAGTAAAAAGCGAGGGTGTGTGTCTGTGAGATGTTTTGCCTTGGGAGTGGCTGCTGGATATTCGAGGCTCGACTCAGTGGAGGAAGCACTCACACGCGCACTTACGCACTCCTCCAGAGCTGACGTGGGCTGTGGCCTTAACACAGCTGCTACCCATCTGCAACAGAACCAGTCACAAGAGCTAGAGGGAGAGAAAGAGAGGCCAGACAAAGTTAGAAGAAAAAGTGGCTAAGTATGGATGTGTTACAGGACTGGGCCCTGGCGTACCCGGCTCTGGCCCGGCTGCTCTGGGTGATTGTGCTTGTGCTGGCCACCGTCCTGGTCTGGAGCTTGTTCTTCTGCTGCTGGGGGAGCCAAAGCTCCACCTCCCCTCTGGAGAGATATCTCTCAGGTAAGAGTGGCTTTTATTCTTCTGGGGCTGACCTGGAATCAGTTCTGATTGGAACGCTGCTTGGCTGTTTTGAAGTTGCGCAAACGCTCAAAGCTGTTTCCAGATCAGTCGTCAGGATCTCTCTGAAGTCCAATCCAGAGTCTCAGGAACGTGTAGGAAAAAAGCGTATTACAGTGGAAATATTTTTTCATCTATTCTATTCATCAAACTTAATGCTGGTTTCCAGGATACAGAAGTTTCCATGAGTGGCTGCTGTATGATGGAAAAGTGGTTGAGTTGGTCTGATCTCGTGTGTCGTCATCTGAAGGGGCGTTCTGAATCCACAAATCACCGTTTACTATTTGCCCAAAGCTATCCTAAAATTAAACGTTCCTCGGGATGTTACGCAATGGCAGCCATTAAAACTGGCTCTTTGAACGCCGAGGTCTGAATTGCTTTAAATACACGCTTGTATTTAGAGTTTTTTCGAGACCATTATGCACAAAGAGACGGTTGTTAAATCAGACAGACTTGAAATCTGTTTGCGTTGTGTTGAATAAATGCAACGCTTTCCTTTGTTTAGATTCACAAATGTGATTCAGACAAAACATTCAGGATCAGACATGCATTTCAGACTAAAAAAATGACGCATGTGTCTTCAGCTACTGTCTTCAGCTAGTCCTCTCGGAGGTGATGGGTCATGGTTCAAAGCAGGTTCTCACTTGTCAGGTCTGAATGATCAGTGTGTGAGTGGTTATGGGGGTTTGATGGCCGCACATCGTCTTCATCTGCACACACGTCAAGCTGTTTATATAAACATGAGTTTGCCTCCAGGCTGAACACACAATCACCCTTTATGTCAGTGTGATTTTTACACAGTTTATTGGAGTGTTCAGTATTTCAGCTGGTCGTGTCTTATGAAGTGTAATGTTCTGCAGATGGTCTTCCTCTCTTACATTTTTATCTTCTGTTTCAGTAATGGAGAAAAACTCAAAGACAAAACACCAGAATCAGGTACGTTACTCCCAACCCTCCATAAATGTCTGCATTGCTCATAATTAATGTGTTCCCAATACATATTACATATGAAAATGCAGCACACCAAACACAATGATGATGCAATTATCACAGTTGCCTCTAGAGGCCGGTGTTGTAACAAGCAATTGCGTGACAATTTAATGGCCGCTTAATTATCTTTAAATTCATCCAGAAACGTGTTTGTTGCAAAGTAGTGCTTTCCCACCATTCATTGCGCTTTATTTTGCAGGTAGATCATACAGCTGCTGCCCTGAGGATACTTAGAAATTTTAAGCCATTTAAAATGAGTTGATTTAACAGAGACGTTCTCTTGATCCATCCAACTTATGTTTTAAGTGCTTTATAAACAATAGATGATTGAGTCCGTGAGTGAATTGTCACAGCCGGTTGGTTGTGTTTGTGGTTTGATAGACTGCAGGACAGTAACGGCCTGTGATCGCTCTGTCTGCATGAATGGATTTGCTTTGTCTCCGTTCACTGTTACAAGCCAACAAAACCCTGTTTTCTCCCCTGTTCTCCGTGTGGACACGGACGAAAACAGACCCCACTGACATCATCCCACAGCCTGAGAGAAAAGGCTGATAACGTTTATAAATTGGATTTGTTTGCAGAATTTGACTAGCAGATGGTTCCAGTAACGATGCCCAAAATAATTTGTTCCAGCTACTGTAATAACATCAATTCAATTATCCTTTTTTTTCCCAGAAACTGGAAAAGTTTGTAACGTAGCTCTGTTTGATGAGGCGTCTGTTCTTATAAACCAGGTTATAATTTAATAATCTATTTATGTAAAGGCAAAAAAATTAAATTCTTTGATAAATCGTGACTCTTTATTTAAAAATGCTTTTAAAAATGATTCTCAATAATTTTAGCACAGTCAATAGACAAATAGTCCATAAGGGCAGTCAGTTGTTTCTTACAGAGCAGTATATGGAATATATGGACATATATGGAATACCATACCTATAGAGTTAGGAAATATCGCATCTTTACTCCATAAAACAGTGGTTACTGGATAATCATATACCTTCTTGTGATTTGGAGTAGTGTAATATTTTATAATGTTTATTAAATGAAGTGGTTTTGCATTTGTTGGTTATGGCTCATTGGAAAGTGTTTCTATGAGATCTTTGTATGTTTAATGTATTTATAAAATGTTACCATCAACCTGTCTGAGACTACAGATGCAGACCTGTCATATTTACATGTACTTAAGTGCCCGTGTTAATTAATGTGCATTGTCTCTTTTAAATAAATAAATAAGTGCATCAGAGAATCCACCCCGAGGGTATTTTGAGTCACGTGTAGCTGGATGTTTGATCGCTGCCTTTATACAAGCCGCCATGAGTGATGTGCTTGGACCTGCTTTCTATGTAAAAATGAACTTGACTGATAGAAAAGGCCTGTTTATTGTGTAAACGACAGCTTCAATCACACTCACACACTGTCTAATAAGGACCCCTTTGTGTGATCTGGGCCGTGGGCAGCGAAAATATCAGAACTGACTGAACTCATTGATTAAAACTCTTTGTGGCCTGTCCTGTGTTGTCTTATGTTGTCCTACGAGCATAAGTTAAGGCTGGTTTTTGTGTTGTCGGTTGTACTACCATGTCCAAATGAATAAGCTGATTTCACTGTTTTTCCAGCGAAAAAAGAAGCCGAAGGATAAGAGCGAGTCGAAGGATAAGAGCGAGTCGAAGGATAAGAGCGAGTCGAAGGATAAGAGCGTCTCTGCAGCTCTGCTCAATGAAGGGATCGTGGGTGCCATCAAACTGGCGAGCCCTTTGTCTCAGGAGAAACCGAGGAAGAGAGAAAAACCGGGGAAAATGACGGAGGAAGAGGAAGGAAAGAAGGAGGAGAGAAAGGATGAGAAGATGGAAGAAGCAAAAGAAGTGAAAGCCTCCGCAGTGAGGAGGAGGAATAAACGCCATCTGAAAGTCACCATCGCACCTGACACTGTGACGTCAACATCAGCTGAGCAGGTGAGATGAATGAGTCATCAACCACAACCAATAGGAACATTCCTTTCTAAATTGCTAAATAATAGCTTATAGAGTTTGGCAAGCAGCACTTTATGTCCTAACATGCATTTCGCTCTATTGACATAGACAGTTTCATTATTTAGAGGTGTTGTAACTGGGCGGAGTCATTTTACACACCTGCCTGTATTTTAACCTCTGACTAACTGCTCACATTGTCTTAAAATGAGTTTGATAAGCTCAGACTATTGTATGTCCCCTAGTGCATTTCATTCTATTGAGTGCAAAATCTACAAAACCTTTATATATTGATTTTTGACCCTATTCGTCCCCTAAAGACATTATTAATAGTTCTAACTATGCTAACAGAGATGGACTACAATCACTCACGCCTTAGATTTTATTTGTGTGCGAGACAGATCGAAAGCGTCTGCAACACGAATCAGTTTAAATGTAGTAATTATACTGTTTAGTAACCTACTTAGTTCATCTTTGGCCACCTAACACCCTTAAGCATCATAAAATATCCAGTTGCACCCTTAATGAAGTGCACTAGAGGGTTAAAGTAGTGGGCACTGTGCACAATAGGCTGGAGCTGGCACTGAAACTGCTGCTGTGGGTATGTGCTAGTTGAAACCCCTCTCTCAACTAGCACATACCATTAGCAACAACTACCCTTTTTCTTTTGCAAGCCATTGCAAGCCGTATAAAAGCATCTGTTATGTAAGATGTTGTCAAGCCCGAGACCTGTAATCACATTGTGAAAAACTGAAGTCAGTGTGACCAGTTTTGTAAACTCAACTCTTTTGATGCCTGTTCAGTGTTTAATTTAAAAGACTGATTTAGGATTGTGGATATACATGTACGTTTACGCATTTGGCAGACGCTTTTATTTAAAGCGACTTACAGTTCATTCAAGTTATACATTTTGTCAGTGCATGTGCTCCCTGGGAATCGAGCCCACAACTTTTGCGTTGCTTTCGCAATGCTCTGCCAACTGAGCTACAGGGACACCTACGTGTAGATATATCGATGAACACATAGTGTCATGTGGAACAAACATTAAGGGGGGCAGGTTTGAAGTTTACATGAATCCAAGGAGGTGTTTTTGGAGTGAAACATTTTAGTTTCACTTTTGGAGTGAAACCAAAAACTCTGATCATGACACTAGTTGCCAGTTAGTTAATAACTAGTTAAGCAAACTAGCCTTTACTTTGCACGTTTTTGTTGTTAGTGAGCATTGGGCATGATGTGGAATAACATGTTTCCAACATGCATGAAAACAGGCTTTCATCAGATTACTTAAAGAAATCTTCAACTAATTTATCGATTGCCAAAACAGCAGTTCGTTGCAGTCCTAAATTTCCTAAAACTACAAATCTGTATTTCAGATAATTAAATCAGTTTTCCTTACCAACACAATTGACCAGTGCAGCCAGTTAGGCTTACACGAGGGGTCACTGGTGTGGGGGTCAAATCGCCTTGCGTTACTTTACATCACAACTGTAGAGTTTGTCAAACAGAAGAGCGTTTGTGCACTGGGAAGGCAATAAACTCTCCCCCACATAACAGATCAAATCTATCGCTGCATTGTGCAAAACACCCAGTCACATTCCACCGTTGTGCGGGTTTGAGGGACAACTCGGAGTTACTCTGCTCGTAACATCACCATAACCAGATCACCTTTCCCCTCTCCGGCAGCGACCATCTCCATCCTCTGCGTTCTGCGCCGTCATCACCACGGGCAAACCGCATCACGCCTTGTCCCGCGCTATAATCTGTGGTTATTTATAACTAGGGCGCATTGGCGGCGGATTTTCCATGGTAAGTTCCGTGCATCGGCGAATCTTGCGGTGTTTTGTTCATCGTTTAGTGCTTTTGCCCTAAATGGTGGTTATTTGCAGGCGGGACGAGGTACTGTAAGTTTGTTATGGGTTCCGTTATATAGGGTGGTTGTACCTATTGCCGGGAGTGTTGACAGATAAGAATGGAGGGCGAGCAGCTGGAACAGGGTGTGAACAGACTCGTTGCTTTGATCGTCGTGAATACGGTTGTTCAGGATGCTGCGAGTTTGCCGCATCGTTGAATCTGCTGAGTAATGATGGGAGAATATATCCGGGCGATGCTGCGACGCGTTCACATTACAACTCGCGAGAAACACAAACATTGAACGACAGGTGCATTTCTGCTGTTTGTCGTCATAGAGAGACGATCTGAACCCATTTGTAGTTGCTGGTTTTCATTAAATTCATTAAATTACACCTGTCTTACAGCGATAACAATAATAGCGGGTTAACACTGAGTGGTTATGTATATCTAGTTTATAAGCCAAACACAAAAGCTTTAGGACAGGAACCATCAGCACTGTACCAGGTTTTACCACAGCAATCGTTGAAGTACCAAGGAATACGATGTAAATATCATATCATATATGAATATGTAATCATTCAGTGCCATGGTGGAAAATTCACTGCCATTCAAAGGTTTGGACTCAATTTACGCGTTTTGTACCACGATGTTCAATATTGTGAATAGTCAAAATAATACAATTACACAGATTTAATGTTGTATGCTTCTTTTAAGTAACCACCCTTCACCTAGATTACAGCTGTGCAGTCTGACTATTCTCTCAGAAGTGAACTTCCATGTGTGCTTGCCCTACATTATCTGCTCCTGTCTATCTATCTGTGGCGAAAGGTTATTAAATTGTTATTATAATTTATATATATTATCATCTGGCATTAACTTGTGGCTCAAATAGGTTCGTTATGAAACATAAATACAGCATAAAGTGTGTCCAGACGTTTGACTGTTTGTGTATATCAAATTGTAATAGCGTCAACAATTAACCATAACATAACCATAACCAGTTAACCATAACCATGCTTTTTTCTAAGACCTGTATTTTTTAGTACTTACATGCAAACTGTGTTTTAATGTGTAAATCAATTGATTGTGTCTTATTCAAATATTTCATAACATTCAAATTCTCACGTTTATTAAAGGTCAGCAAAGGTCACAGCCGGTGACGTTGTGACCACACTGATTCATCACCCTTCATGTTACACCGGCTGAAACCTTTTCATATCCTTGAACATAAATGACCTTCATGTTGTTGTTTTGGAGCCACTGAAACGTGTTCCACAAACACCTTCATGTTGCCTTAGTAACTGGGAGCACTCAATTCATTTCAAGATCGCTAGCTACAGAGTAATAACATTCTGCAGGTTTACTGACTATGTGCACAGAAGATCGTTTAATTGGATTGATTTGAAGTGATTATAGTGTGATGGCAGTGTACCTAATTGATTTGTGATTGTTAAGTAATTGCAGTGTTTGGTTCTACTACCACCAGTTTCATTGACACACATTAATCACATGAAAGGAATAGTGGTCATAAATTAACTGTGGTTGATTTTTTTAATCCTTGACATGACTCGAGTTCATGCGTTCTCAAACATAGAAGTGATGCTTTGAAACTGTTTTATTTTTATTGTTTATTTTTATTTTAAGTGCGTCAGTGACAGGCCCTAGACTCTCCAGCTAATGAGGTCCTGGTATCTCCTATTTGTACCACTAAGAAAAAGTTTGGTATTTTGTCAGCAGTCGTGCTCCAAAGTGACTTTGTGGACCTGAAACTTTGAACTGTGGAAGCTTCAACGTCCTTCTAAGCAACATCAGCTCTCTGTTGCTACATTGTTTTCAGTCTCATTTAATCTTAAAACCTCTCGTCTTTCCGTTCCAGGACATGTCAGGGGGTCGTCGACGGATGCTGGCGCGCTCTGCGTCGGAGGAGAGCGCAAGTGACCTGAGTTCCTCGCACTCTCCTGGAGACACCTTGCCGTGGAACCTCCCGAAACACCACCGCGTCAAACGCTCCAAGTCTGCGTCTGGAGACGTCCTGGACCCCGCAGAGAGAGCAGTCATCCGTATCGCAGGTGACAGGCATCACCATGGAATATTACTGCACTCTGCAATGGTTGCAGTTATACACAGTGCATTATCTTATGTTTGTGTATTCACACACAGAATCCTTGAGAAATGAATTACCAGGGGCTTTGAAACCTCAGGTCACATGACCAAACACTACCAAGGGAAGCTAAACAGAAGGGTGCAGACAGTGGTCCCGTGGGCTCCTGGGGCCTCTTAGAGAATACAGCACAAACTTTTCACTAGGGCCCCTTATCGCATACTGCTGTATTTCTTGATTTAGACATAGGGTATATTATACCACTTTTAATCTTTGCTATTTAAATACTGTTAACATTTTTAAAAATGTTAAACTATATTTCAATTCAAATGTAAATGATCCGGCCCTGCTTTAAAGGAGTTTGGTGCGAGGTGTAGCAATGTGTTTTGTTATATTTGCTGTCTAACACACACAAAGTAAACGTGTGTACTCTATTCAGTGTGGTTACAGGCAGCGTTGAGATCACAGGTAATACTTGCCGGGCAGGTGTTTGTTTGATGTGGCATCGTAGTTCCTTTTAAGGCGGACTCACTGCTGTTTTCTTATGCTTGCGTACAGTAACCTTTTGTATTAAATAGCCGAGTGTCAGTGAGTTGTGTTAGAGAGAGAACGAGAAACTTCTTCAGGAGATCTTTAACTGTTGGTTCAGGATCTTAAAGGAAGCGAAGCAACACCAATTGTTCTGAGTTTCCTGTTTTCACAGGTTTTATACACAAGTAGAGTGTTTATAAGGCGGTAAGATTGTACCTCTGTGACTGCATGCTGCACTAGGTTTGACTCAGCAGTTATTGTGTGTGAGGGTATAACAGACAAAACACACAGGCTTACTATTGGACAAGGGTGTGGTCGGAGCACTGCAGTGCTGTTGTCATCATCTGCAATTGTTCCTCTGCTCTGAAACCTGCACACTGAGAGGATTCTGTCCCAAACGAGCAAATGAACAAGTTTCGGCATTTCTGGGTGACCGATGTGCAAAAGAAACAAGAGTTCTAATTCTAGATTAATCGGAATAGATGAATTCAGAATAGATTCACCTGCAGTGCATGTGTTTGTTCAGATTGTCTTCATGTGCATTCTGGGATGCGGTTCAATTAAAATAATCCCATGTGACTCGAACCCGATACCTTCGTGTTGCTAGTGCTTTGCTCTACAGGTTATGCTACAGAAACATATTCATTGTCCCTATCAATAATGATCTGGACACACTGGATTAGCACAGGATGTTGAGGTAATGGTATTATCTGAACTTCGCTGCCATCCTGTGGTGGTAAATTGGCAGTGTGGAAATGAGCTGCAAATCGAATCTATTCGGCCCCTAACTCCACTATGTCTTTGAATTAATATTAGAAGGTTTCTTAGCTGCCAGTCTTGGGATGGGGTCCAGGTTTCACATGCGAGAGCCTCCAGCTAGTGTGTGAGCCCTGCACAATGTTCTGGAATGTCTGGAATGTGACTTGTATGGACTCCAGAGAAAGGTGAGAAGGATTTTTATGAGCTTCATGGTCAGGCAAGCATAACTAAATCCCTCCGAGACTGAACTGGAGGGGTGACAGTGAGCCGTAGTTACCAGACACAAGATAATAAATTTCACCCAAAATAGTAATAATAATAATGTCAGCCCTGCCTTATTAAACTGAATAATACAGACAATACCATGGTTGTATGATACAACATATTATGTAATAATTGGTCAAAGATAAGATTCTTGTAACTGGTAGATCATGGAGCTAGCAACGGCCATGGGTTCGAGTCCCATGCATGTACATGTATAAAATACTGGTTTGAGTAAAAATATAAGACCAATGCATAAATGATAAAAGTATCATAATATGTGCACTGCATATTCTCAGTACCATTCTGATGTAGAGACACAGTCCTTTAAACAAACTTATAAACTGACTCACCTGTGAGATGTGGAGGGACAGAATTCAGCTCCAGAACTTCACACCATCACAGAGAACTGTGAGACTTTCAGAGAGCTGTATTTGATATCCGTGTCTAATTCAGCAGTTCAACAGCCAAACCACCTGCTAAACCACAAATACACAACCTGTTATTTCAAAGGTATCAGTTCCCATTTTTTGAAGTTGTCTCAAAAATAATACGTTTTTGATGATGTGAAGCAATGAAGCTTTTTATATTTTCATCCTAAATCCTTCTGATTGTCTCTGGACAAATCCAAAACCTTTAGAGAGCAAACCGTGATGGATGAATTTTTTATGGTTTTCTATGAATATCCCACAGATTTATATTCAGCACGTTCCCAGACCTCAAAAATCCACTGAAGTCTTAACTGATAGGCCAGATAGCTGAACGTCGTACCTTCAAACATTCCGTTTAGACGGAACTCTGAGGTAATTCAGAGAAAGCCGTCAGCACGGTATCACGTTAGTCAATATTTTTACAATTAATATAGTATTTAAAATAGCTGATTTTGTGTGTTAGATAGCAACAGTGTAGAAGACAGAAGCTGTTGTCATGTGCAGCTAATCGAAAGCGGACCGAAAGACCCTCAGAACTAAGTGTGGCGGTTATTTTGTATATTTAAAGAAAATGTTTTAAGGTTAAATATTTTAGAGATATCTGTAAAAGGTTATTCTTTCTGATACCACATGGTGTCACTGGTTCAAACTGTCTGTGAAAAATGTGGTTTAGATGTCACACTTTCAGGCTTGTACAGGGTTTCCAGGTGTTGTGTTGCAGTAATCTTTGTTTTTACCTTATAGCAGACAGTAAGCTTAACCAAAGTGCTGGAGTGTAGACAAGTTAAAGTGTGGCTCCTCTGCAGCTTTCATGAACCTAGGCAAACATCCCTCATCTCACACTATTTGTGTTATGTGCATGAGTATTAACTAAATTTCGGTGCCTTGTTGTGCAGCGGTTGTTTTGACTCAGTTTTTTCTCCAGCAGGCAGTAAAACAAGTGAAAATGAGTGGAAAATGACTTGCATCCAGTAGATCTGCAGATTAATGGGGTTGGGCTCTGGTGATTTGGTCCATTAAACATCTGCTTTGCAATGCCTTAGCATCATTTTCCTAAGTTAATTTCAAAATCTAGTACTTTTGTTTCTGCACTCGTTTCAGCTGCTTTGATGAATCCAATTTTTAAGAAAACTGTATGTGTTTTTAAGGTGAAATTAGTTCCCTCGGTCCCTGACAGATTCATCACTTATTGTCTGTTTTCATTCGTCATTTGGCAAAGTTGTACAGAATGCATATAGATCAGTCATGATTAAACGATTGCAGAAGATTTGATGGAAGACAGCCGAGCAGTTTCAGCATTTTTGAACACCTCAACTCCCTACAAAATTAACAGCGCTCGGTTTGACATTTTATGGCCCCTGAAGCAAAAACTATTTGCAGTAGTTTGAGAAAGAGTGTCTCAATGGCATTAAACATGTCAAAAACTGACAAGCTTTTTCCAGGATATTGGAAATGTGCTGGCGGTTTGATGCATTTTGGCCAACCTGGGAATGCTTGTAATGAGGGCACATCTGGTTTAGGGGATTTCTTATCGTAGTGGGTGCGGTTTTCCCCCTGGAGACCATTGGGGGGGTTTGAGTTGTTTTTAAGATGGCTGAGAGGCATCAAATGTAGCTGCTGGCAGCTTGACTCATTTATCAGAGAGGCTGTAAGAGGGAGAATTGCTCACACCCACTTCATGCTTTAAAAGGTAATTGCTTTTATGCATGATAAAATAGTT
>JAZGTI010008622.1:2601-19906 GCA_036877585.1 Botia kubotai | reverse complement strand
TAATATAATTGATAATTAATATATCAAATTATTTATGGTGTCTATACAACCAATGGAAATCCAATGAAATATACAACAAAACTTAATAAAAAATTGTTAAGTGTACAGTTTTCAAATAAATTCAAACAATGTGCTGAATTAAATCTAGAAACTGTTACATTATTCATTTTAATAAAATATGAAAAATGCTATTGTGTACAGAATTTACTATGGCTTTTCCACTTATTTTAATTTGCATATTAAAATAAAAAAAACCAAGAATCTGATACTAATTGAAATCCAGAAGAACAGACATCATCTCAGGACCCTCCACCAAAATTTACCATTTTATTTAATTTGATTTTTATTTGTGCTAGATATCAATCGTTGTAAACCTTATCATAATAATTATGGTAATTGTGGGCATGTCTTCTGGTACAGACATGGATACTTGGAGTCCAATAACAACTGTCCAATCGTTATATCATTATGCCTCCTCTACTGTGATTGGACAGCTGGGAAAACATGACAGTACTGCATTTTACCCATTTTCAGCTCTTGGTGACAAAAAAATGCCAAGCGCCCAGCGTGGAATCTACTTTCAGCCCTTTGCCCTGCTGCTGCGGTTTTTAAATATGTGATGCTCCAAATGCAAAAAGTGGAATAAATATGCTGACTCAGGAAAAAAATGACTTTGGCGGACACATGGCCTAACAGCAGGTGAGTGTTGAGCTTCCACACAACCAGCAGTGATGTGATAATGTTGTGACTTCTGAACTGAGCATTTCCCTTTATAATGACTGTATGTAAAAAGGTTTTTGGGAATAATTCATTGACAACTGAACTCTATTTGTCACAATTATTAAACTAATTTATTAAACTCAATATTAAAATAATTTTCAATACTTTCAAAACACAATGTTATTTGTGTGCATGAAGCCCAACAGATGTCTTTATTCAAATATTAGTTAATTCTATTACTTCACATTGCTTTTAAAAACATATTGTATGATAAATGAATTTGCACTGCATTTCTACCATATTTCAACTGAGTTAAGCCAAAGTCCTTTTAAGGTAAATCAGTTCACTTGGCGGCCATCTTAACGACAGCATTGGGCAGCCGTGTTCCATGTTGTACAGCACAGCTCCTTCAGAGTTAGGAGAGACTGACACCTCTAAGACTGTTTGTCAAGATTATGTTTCAAAAACAGTTTAATGGCATGTCACCTTATTCGTATATTATTTCTGGTTCGGTGTGCAGAAATGCTCAGCGAAAATGCTCAGCAAAAATAGGCTTGCTGGCGAAACTCAACTAGACTTAAGCATGTAGGACAAATACTGCATACTGCATCATGTTAATATGGACACTGAAATGAATACACTCCACTTACAGTATGTGCTGCAGATGCAAGATGTGTGAAACAAGACTAAGGAGTAGCATATCAGACAGAAAGCCATGGATTGGCATGGCATTGCAGCAAGACATGTTGAAACACTGTTTGTGCTTAAATGCAAGTGATCCCTATTAATTGACACTTTTTTATTCCAACAATATTAAGACAACACAAATAAAATCATAATAAAAATAATAATGCACACAAGAACGAGTCACACTTAAATAAATGTTAAGCAAATTGCTGAGAAGCGGGTAAGTAGTTGGTAGCCATATTAGAATTACTGCATACTGATTGGGTGTTTGCCAAATAGTGTGGTGAAGAGCAGGAGGCACCCTATAAATTACTCTTCTCCAGTTATGGTTGTTACATTAAACTAAAGCTATGACTGATTATTGGGACAAATGACATCCAAACTATAACAACTGGAAGTGGTCACTGTAGCAGTGGTAGAATATTAGTATGAAGAGATGGCAGAAATATATTTATTGGATTGGAGTAAGAATCTTACGGTTTGATTAAACACTTCTTTTCACATCAGACCACTGCACCACTACTACACAACTTCAAATACATCTGTACAGCTCACTCTGTGAATCAGAGTCAGCCAGGTGTCCATCCATCTAACATTACAACACTCGGCTTCACAAACTTCTGCTATCATTGCTTGTGAGGCTCATTCTCTCTCTCTACTCCTCCTCCCCCCCTCTCAGTACATGTCATCGAGCAGACTGACAGCTAATGATGAAATACGAGCAAGCGTTTTATCGACACACGTCTGTGTGCACGAGTCCTGAGACCCTGCAGTGCGGCGTTGGAACAGATGTACGTAAAGATTTGTTACAGCTCGTAACTTGTCCGCAGCCTCAGGCCACGAGCCCTTGCACGTCAGCATTCCCTTCCACAATTCCCTGCAAGCAAGCGCTATTTGTTTACAGAACTTGTCGGCTGAAACTGTGATGACTGGCAGCATCATATGGGACTGATTCCACCTCCGGGATTATATGTAACATACAGAGCTCAAGAGACAGCGATTTTGAGTGTAACACAAATCCATTTAATTAAACAACAAAGCCAAAACATGTTCCAAGAGCATGTTTTGAGGTTCATTTCTGTACCAATAGTTTTCAGTGAAAAGGTGAATCAAGATGTACATGAATTCCACAAGTTTTGAGTATTTGATGTCGTTTTTGCCTGAAAGTGTACCTCAAAATGGGCTTTCAATGAAACTTTGCTACCTATGCAGTAGCAAGGATAAAAATCTGTGAAGTCAATGCTGTCTGACTAGAGAAAAAGGTGGTTGTCTTTTTTTTGTCAATAGGTAGGAAAACTTATTCACCCATAATGCACTTGGCATGTTGCCCTCCGTCAATCGGGCATACACAGATCAGGAAGTGTAATCTATAATTTTCATTAAGACCAGGATATGTCAAGTCTGTATCATCCGGAAGACTTTGCTGACAAATAAACATACATTTTTCAGTCTAGGTAACTCCTGATAAAAATTATTTTAAAATGTAATTTTATGTACTTGAAAGGGGAAAAGAGTTTCCATATGTTCAGACTTCAGATGCTTCTGTCAATTTGTTCTTCTAAAATGGATACGAGCATGAATAGCAGAAATACAGCCACAGCTTTGTCTTGGTGGTAAAAGCTAGACTAGAAGCTAGAAAAGACTAATTTTACTTCCACGCTTCACTGCATTATGTTGTTATTATTAAGTCAGGTAAAATGCATTTCCCCTGGTTACGTACATCATTCAGCATTGTATGCTGGACAATCTTGTTGCAAAGGGTTTAAACAGTTAAGTTTACACTTAAATGAGCTGACACCAGCTATAATTTGGATAAAATCTTTTGATAATTTCAAGGTTTTATTGTGGAAAATTGTGTGATATTATTGTTATTATTTACAATGTGTCCATGGATAAAGATTACTTTTGAAGTTTATTTCAGATGCTTTGTTATTAGGTTATCAGTTTGTAAAATATTTAACTGTTACAACTTTTCATGCTGCCTAATGTTTGCCAGCAGGTACGAGTTCAGTGGTTAGAGCATGGTGTTAACAACACCAAGATCATGGGTTCGATCCCAGGGATTGCACATATTCAGAAACAATGTATAGTATAATGCAATGTAAGTCGCTTTGGATAAAAGCGTCTGTCAAATGCCTAAATGTAAATGTAATGTGTAAACCTCACTTCCCAATTTCACACTAGCAACTGCAACTCAGGGCTATGTCCTTCAGAGTTTTTGTTAATGTGCTTGACTCCAATGTCAGCTTGGCCATTGGTTCACATCCTACTTGGAGCAAGCTGAGCAAAACCATTTAGTGGTGCCATGGTTCAGATTTTAAGATTTGATGACACTTGGCTAACATTGTCCAATTCAGTGATTTTTTTTTCAAATGTGGTCATAGTATTAATTTGGAACCTTGAAACACTTTGTTTCCTGGAACCCAGAGCTTTTGTAACCAGCATCAAACTGGAACTGACAATTTCATGCAGATCTAGTGTTTTCGTTTTGCAAACTTCAGACAATTAATGAATAGCCTGTGGGTTGTCCATGGACATGCATTCTGAGGCCCAGAATTCCTAAATCTAAATTCCTAAATTAGTATCATCAAACAGAATAGGCAAAATAAATAAAATGCTTTTTTCAAACATTTTCTCTAAACAGCTGCTGTTGGTTGGACAAATAGGTAGTCTACCCAAATTCATGCCATTGGTTGAGCCGGTGTTACTGGTTGGGATACTCAACAGCAATGTGGTGAAAGCTCTACAAAGCCACAGTATTTATTCTTTCTGGAGAAATCAACCTATAAATGGCTTACTTATAGCTGTCTTTTCATATTAAGCTTGGATAGTATTTCAACACTGAAAATATGATGTCTAATCTTTAACTATGCTATTTCTAAAATTACAGTTTGACATGCTGCCTAACCTAACAAACCACTAATTTATCTGTCCTTTTTAAATTCTTTCCATTACCCAGAATCCCTGAAATGTGCAACATGAAATTAGACTGCTTTTAAAGACAGCTAAATAAACACTGATCTAGCTCTGCTTTCTGGATTACATCAATACGCAGGTTAGCTACTGTGGCATGTCACAAATTTCCCCAAGAATTTGCTGAGATGTTTTCCCCTCTCACTCTTTTTAAACCATCAATTACAATCTAGAAAACCACTTAACATGTCCATTTGAGGTTGAAATGTTGGCATCATTTGCTTTTCTCTTTTCGCTTGCACTGAAGTGAATAAGGACTTTATTCAAAATGTAAAAACCAGCCCTATTCATCAAAGGTTTTTGGGCTCTAATGTGGGACAGCTTGATATTGTGGAGAGAAAATCCTGAGCTAAAATGACCAGTGTTCATCAATTCTGAGGAAAGAGGCTAATAAAAATGGCTCAGGTGAAAACTTCCTAAAATTTCTGAGGCGAAATGTCTGGGGAACATTTACACAGCAATGGCACTGAGAGTGACAATGATTTATAGGCTTATATTCCCATTTGTTCTTTATAAATGAAATATAAACTTAAGTTTTAAGCTTCAGGTCTTAAACCCTCTTAAGCAGGATACCATTTTTACGAAAACACAAAATGTCTCATTCACTTTAATTCCCTTTAGCTATTGATATTTTTTATCCTCAAACCTAAGCCTTGCACAAACCATTTTCATTTTAAAATAGTGTTGATAAGGTTATAAACCATAACCCAGGAAATGATATCATAGAAAAGACCTCTGTCAAGAATTTGACATTTTCATGACATGCTCAGGACAGGATTTCAAATGGCATGAACTCAAGAGATCAGTTGTTTATGGCATGTACTGTTGTACCTGACACACTGGAGAAAGTAAAATGTGAGAAAAGGAGAATGATGGCTAGAACTAGAACCTCAGGGGATGAAACTTAAACTGTTTCCAGAGTAAGAAGATTGAAGGATATTGCATTGTGAAATAGATAGGCAGAAATAAACACAACAGTTCAATTCTTAGCTTCAGTAGAAAGTATAGTGGACTGGGTGTTGAGTTCAGTTGTGTCAGGGCCCATTTTACTTTCTCATCAAGACACTGAAAGGTCTCATTTACTACCAAAAATACAACTATTATGCATGGATTTGTGTCAGAACATTCTAATGAAAGTACCCCATATTATTTCAAGATTACATTTGAGTGCTTTATTTAAAGGCTCAGCTTTCATTTGGGCAGTACATGCACATATATGGAGTTTTGTCCAACTGAAAAGGCATTTATATCTCCCAAAGGTTTGATTACTACAGCATGTGATATTTAACACACTATGAGTCACCTTTCAAACTTGCATTTAGCCCAGAAAACTTGCTGCATGAAACTTGACATGGGAACCTAACGACACACAACGTTATTGTATATACGCTTAATACATTTTTTTTGTTTCTGAACAAGCAGTTGAGAGTTCTTGGCAATGCAATTACTAAAGAGTGAATTCAATTAGCAAATGCTGTACATTATTGAGTATGAAGTACTTTTTTATTCTTTTTTTGTTTACATAGTTCGAGAACTGGGTCATACATCCTTGTGAAACTGTCAGATAGGCTCTCCCAAAAGCCCATGACTGGTCAAAAGATAGGATTTCCTCCGGGAAGACGTTGTGACCCGATTCTTTCACAAGCATATCTTGAACATCCAGCACTCTATCCCAAAGATTGCCTCAATCAGCTCAACCCACACACACAGAAGCACTATGTGATACAGACGTATCATTGGTTATTTTACAAATACTCCTGTTTAATAATAACTGTTAAAGCGAACCATATCTTTATCGGTGCATTCGAAAGCATAGTTTATTGTTAAATACAGTGTGGAGTTTACATCTAACTTCACTAAGTGAACTACATTAAATACTACATTTTTATATTAATATTGTTATATTGTTGTAACAAAAAGTGGATCAGGTCCAACACCACACTCTTACAACCAGTGTTGCAGAGGCTGTTTGTTATTTTAGGGGCGAAGCAATCAAAGGAGGAATGTGTTTGTTTGGGTGTCAATTTTATCATCAGCGTTTCTCAGAAATCGCATACTGCACTTTTAATTTCATTTGTTTTGCTACCAGAAAATTGGCTCTCTAATATTTAGCTTTACCTCAGGCCTCCCAACCACATGGCTCCCATGCTGTGGATGTGTGAATGTGGCAGCATTCTTCAGAGCAGCTGCCTGCAAAATCACTGCCGCCCATCACCTAAAGCAACACATCAGATCCCCACAGCAGTACCAAAACGTCCACTCCAGTCATCAGCCTCTGATAGAGGGGCAATTGATATCGCTATCATCCAGCTGATATACGCAAAAAATCTAAGCAGCTGCTCCCTGCTTAACTGAGCTTTCAGCAGGGAAAGTTATGGGCACACATACACACACACATCCCTCCATCCCCAGCAATTTCCTCACAGGAGTGGTAAAATATGTTGTGTATCCCCCAGGCTCAGGAGTAACTTCTCTGCCTGTCAGTTTGAGCTTGACATCAATTTGCAGTCATGTGATCCACACACATACACACACTACACATCCCTTCAGGAAACGTGTGGCGTTAGAAGGAACGCTGCCTCTATCAGATTAGTGAAGATTTTAGAGTCTATATGCCTCTAGTTTAAAGGTCCCTCATCTTGGATTGCATCATGATTCCGAAATTATTTAACATGTGACACCCAAGCCTCATTCATAGCAAGCCAGTGCTTCTTGCTTTCTGCCAACGAACAGGTTAATTTTTAACAAGTTTCATTATGTTAGAAACATGTTGCATTGGGGAGTTAAAAACCTGGGTTGTGCTGATGCATAAGCTGTTTATTTAATGTTTAGAAACCTCTCCAAACCTTTCGACTCATCACTTATTTATAGTGGCTTGTTTGGCTTGTCAAATGTGGCCTTGCTTCTGGTGCCAGCGTGTGCCCCCGTCTGCGCTTCTGTATCTCACAGGGCTAACCCATATTAATATTTTACATCCGCAATGCAAGCCGGCCCTACATCGGGTTTTGATTGACAGTAAATATCATTGCTTATTCACATTATTGATGTATTGTTGAGATAGGCTTTTTGCCCTAAAACTACTTATCTGCGAACAGTCTGACAGTTCTGTAATTTAATTTATCAACTAAATATCATGTTGGCTAAAAGATAGAGAGGCTGCTTCAAGCCACGGATATATTGTGAATAAAACACAAGGGAAAATGGTGCAAAATGCAGTGGAAGCTAATGTACCTAGTGTACTGATATAAATCAAACATCAGCTGGATCTTATGAAATTAAGGGATCAGGTGCTGGTTGCTGAGTGGTCAACATAGCATTCCAGTTGTGCTAAAATATTAAACTATAATAACAGCTATGACACAAAACACATATCTCGACACTTGACTGAAGTTATAACCACAAAATTAACACTTGCCAAACACAGGTTAATTATAAAATTTGCAAAGTCTTTAAAATGTATAAATATCTGACCTTCACTAATATATGTCACAGGCATAAGTTACAGACATTTATGAGTTCATGAAATGTTTGAAAGTTCCAAGATGGGATTTGGACTTAGCACAGCAAAACCACAGTAGGAAATGAGCAGAACTCATCAGGAAATCAGGGAAGCACAGACATTGTGTTAGGACAGAAAGTGTTTCACTATGTTCTCTTTCTCACTCTCTCTCTCTGTGTCTGTATTTCTCTCTCTCTTTCACAGGGCAAAGATCACTATACTTTGTCAAAAAAAAACAAAAAACAAATCAGGGAGACAAATAAGAACCAATCTGATTACATGCATATACGTAATTAAACCACACATTTGAAAGCATAATATCTACTGCATAAATGCAAATGCAAGATGCACTGTAAATATATTTCAGCATCTTAGGTGTAAGATGCTAGGAAAAGGTTTACCATTGAAAAAGGGACTCCGGAATATACAATAAGGAATACAAAAGTTCACACAGCAGTATTACATATGCAAAAAACAGTTCATGGGTCAAGAACAAGAATGTTTTAACACATATAGTTTTGTTTTAATATCTATAATATTTTAAACACTTTTGTACACTAAATCAAGGTCTGTGTGTTGTAATCAACATGCAGGAAGCTATTTTGGTGTCATGTGACAGGAAACGTTAAAACAGGAAATGAAATCACAGAGAGAACCCCTGTTGACCTTCAAGACTGTGTGTGTCAAGGCTAGTTAATCTTCTAAGAATATCAGATAACTTGGCATTTATAAGAAGTGACAATTTGTACCTTGGGCAAACATTTTAAAACGTTGTTTAAACATACTTGCTTGATCCTCACTCAGATATATTTTAATATTAAGGATCCTAGAAAATCATTTTAATAATCTACTCTTTACAGGTACAGTATCACTGCAGACTCAGGTGAGCCCACAAGATTCTGTAGCTGTAGAAGAAGCCGTAACTACATATTTATATGAACAAAAAACATAATTTTCTGTTGATCTAGTGAAGGACTGTGTGTGTTCATGTTGAGCCATCAGTCACTTTGCACTGTCAAAACATTATTTTGCTGTGACTTTAAAGTAGAGATCATTATCATCATGGAGAGTGCAATTCATGATTGCTTAGCAATGGCAAACGCCATGGAAGCCCAATCTCATGAGTGCTTTGGAAAGAAGGAATTTTAAATTCCTTCTTTCCTAAAAATTCCTAAAAATTCACATTTTTAAACACAATATATGAAAAACCATATATTTAATTCTCACTTAATTCTCACTTCCAGATGACAGAAAACAAATGCATTGTTTGCATATTTATTTTTATATTGCTTTCTTTCTATTAATTTAATTTTAGAGTAAGTTATTTTTCTTTTGTTTAAACATTTAATGTTTAAACATGTCAGAGGAGTTGTTTAAATGTGTCAAATGTGTTATGTTTAAAATGATTCGTTTTTCACCCCAAACCCGTCACCACACAACCAAGTATATACAGCAGGGCTACTGTTTGTCTCGCTCCACATCAATGTTTGACTTTTTTTGCTCATTTTGTTCAGTCCATATGAGAGATTGTTATCACAAACTCTTGTGCTTATTTTGGATGTGATGTTCAAAAATGTGAATGAAAGGCACTGCTCACGCCTTCTCACTTGGTGGTCCGGCATCATGCTTGAATTGTATATTATGTTTACCAAGAGGGCATGAGAAATGACTTCCCCCGAGACTAAGTGAGGTGGTCCACAGGCAGACGTCAGGTCTCTGGTGAGCAATGCTTGACAGCATCTGCTGATAGGTCACCACAGGGCTCGCTCAGAATGATTGACATGTCAGGAAATAAGTAATCATCTCTGTACGTTTTGCCCTTTAATTGCATGAAATGAGTCTCAAATCGTTTTGTCTTGTTTGATACTAAGTATATGTTTTTCACTTTATATGTTTTAGGGTTCCCAAAACATCTGACTAATGAATTTTCCAAACTTTTCCAGTTGTTCATAGTTGCTGGATTAGATTTTTTTGTAAAAATTTGAAATTGTACCCACAGAGAGCATATTCCAGCAATTTAAATGTTTTAGAGCTACAAAAACAACTACATAATAAAATATTACTATAACAAAAATAAAACAACTAAAAAGACCTTTTTGACTATTGAAACTTTTCTAGTGATTTATGATCACTGATCATGAGAGAGCAATTCCAGCTGCACAATAGAATTGTAACACTTTACAATAAAGTTCTATTTACTAACATTATATAACAAATTGAACCTTGTTGTAACCAATAAAACAATAAATTATAAAAGATTACTTAACTAGAAAGTTATACATTTTTCAAACTTTGATTTTTCCAGGCCTTGAAATCCCAATTGTAAAATTACCTGATATTTCCATGTAGGTTTTTCCAGACTATGGAAACCATGACTCAGAGTTGAATCATCTTCACAGCTTGAACAACTCTGAATGATGAATTATGACAATAAGATGATGATTTGAAGAATGTGGGTCATCAGAAATTACAAACAACTCATAAATAGGGAAATTCATAGTTTTTATCTTTGCACCTACCCTAATAATTTTCTTGACAAAAAATAGTGAGTTTGTAAAAAGCAGGACATCGTGAAATAGAATATTGGTGAAGTGGAAATAAACAATTTCCTA
This sequence comes from Botia kubotai, assembly GCA_036877585.1. Classification (NCBI taxonomy): domain Eukaryota; kingdom Metazoa; phylum Chordata; class Actinopteri; order Cypriniformes; family Botiidae; genus Botia; species Botia kubotai. The sequence continues at coordinate 9,415 of JAZGTI010008622.1, read as the reverse complement.
TCTCAGGTGTCTCAATGCTTTCATCGGGCTTTGCTTTCACCACAGCAAACCAGAGCAGAATGGGCCACAGTGCTAACAGATTGCCTTGAGGAAAAGGCCACGCTCCCTTTAGAGGAAATGTGGTTAGCCCAGCTGTTGTGAACAACGTGCTTTTCACACAGTCCCACGCCTAAGACAGATGTTAGTTGGATACCAGACTTGCTTACCTACCGGTCGAATGGACCTGCAGGGGACGCGGGATCTCACCCACCCAAAAGCTCCTAGATGGTTGGGCCCCAAGATCTGCTGATTGTTTCACACTCCAAACAGTGTGTGGTCTGACAAATGATGGGTCACGGGGCCAAAAGGTGGGGCTCTGGTGCCTATTAGTATGACTTTAGAGCTCTCATCTTGTTAGGAACATGTTGTAATGTTAGTTTGACAGACAGAGTGAAAGGTTGGCTTTAATGGCAGCTTGGAAAGGAGGCTAAATAATTCTCCACAGAAAAACGTTTGTGTATATATATGTACAATTTAAGTGAAGCAGGATATTCAGTGAGACAAAAGTTAGGGCAAGACTTGGATTGTGAAGAGTAGACATTATATACAAGAATAGTCTATCACAGCTAGTTGGACATCTATATGACACATGGTTAAATGTGTGGGGTTGAAAACATAAAAATGCTTTGGGGCATCAACCAAAGAGTCATTTCAGAGGTAGTGCATGATATTAAATATTACAATATTAAACAAGGGGGCTATGACAAATGACAAATCTTTGAAATAATGTGTTTGCTCTCCAACATGATTTTAAATGCTTTAACATCTTACTTACATTGTTTAGTAGTGTGACAAAAAATCTATCTTTTCCAATAACAAAGCTTCTTTTTATGACGAATAGCTTTAATATCGTTAGCTACTTTTATCAGTAATTTGTAGTGTTGCCTGCTGCTTTAAAAAGGTAGCTTGAATGTAGTTTAAGTACTTCTAATTGTACGCAGCTTGTAGCAGGAAAGCTACAGAAACATATCCAAAATTGGACAATGGAATATGTATATGCTAGAAATTATAATTTTGTCTAGAGCTTAATTTATTTGTGTTAAATTGTGTCCCTTTGTTTTCTGCTGGGTTGACCATGCATATTGAGGTGATCCTCCCCGTTGTGCCAAACAATCAACGCCACCATGGCATGCTTGATAAAACATGCAGTCAACGCTATTGGTGCTAATGTATTTCATTAGCATGATAAGAGCACCGCAGAGAGATGTCTTTCAATTGCCTGTCATAAAAACATCATCTTTATTTCCATAGTGTGAGCTTCCTTTCTGTACTCCTTTCTTTCAAACACATTCGTTCATTTGCTTGTTCGCACACTGTGCCTCCCATGAAGGAATGAGATTAGGTTAATGTGTCAAGAGGGAGATGAGAAATGGTTTAAATTACCCTCTTCATAGCTACAGTCATCTTCATTCTGCTTTGCTTTATAGACTCTGTGTTTACATTCATTAGCACTTGTCTGAAATGTGTCACATTCACACTCTTCTCCATTTTATGTCTTTACATGGCTCTTCATGTCCATTTAAGGCAACCTGTTCTGCAAACAGATACTATCAAGCAATTTTTTTGTCTGCCTTCCATTAGCAAGACAAATGTTTCCTTCAAGACTTCACATGCCTGTGCGCTGAAAGAGCATGGCAGCATACTCTGAGGCAAACATATGTACACTTAAAACCTTTTTTCCCCAACTTCATTTATGGGAAACTCAGGTAAGGGAGGTGAACATTTGAACATAGTTGTAAAGTGGTTTCAGTAGGCAGGAGATGTGCTGAAACTAAACTTTGTACTTGGTAGCTGTTGCTTGTAATTGAGGAGAGATTCGAACCCGAAAAACACTTAAGTATTTTGATGCAAACCTGTTCCAAACCTGTGCCATTAGACAAGAAATTATATAAATGTTGGAGTTCATATTTAAGTCTTTACTTATTTTGATTAGTTTGATTACAAACTTTATACGGCTTAGCTCAGTTTGTGACCTTGTGATCTTCTGAAAATCTTCTAGAAACATATGTGAGATTTCTTTTTCTCAGGAAAAATATCTAACATACAGGTGACTTGAGCACAACTTTCCATTTGATCTTTTGGGATTTTTATTTTATGGTGGCGTAAAAGTAGTTAAATGTGTTAAACTGTGCAGGGTATTTGAATAATTATAAAGATACTGTAATAAGGAAGGTACTATAACCTTTTAACGTAACTGAGATTAGTTACTTCAAGAGCAAATGTGCTAATTGGGACCATACACATATAATTTTTATGGCTGTATAATTTTTACACGTGGAATAATTAACTTCCCTGTGTAACTTGTTCAATACCATTTATGCTATAGACAAAATACTTCTACTGACTTGTTGAAGTGTGCTAACCTCACAGAGACTTCAGTGCGTAAGAAATTACCAGATCACCTTAGCAGCTGCATAACAATGTTCTGGCACTCACCCACAACATACTTATTTCATTGTGATGTCTTTCGCATGGGGAAGAACTAAAAAAAACATTTAAGATTAGGTCTACCAAGAGAACTATCAGTTGATCATTTGTTTATGATTTTCAAATCTTAAGCAAACAATGTCAAACTAATTATCTGGTAGAATAACAGGAACTTCATTTTTCAGTATTCAGTTGAGGAGACAAGGCAGTTACATTTGTTAACATTGCGCACACATTTAGGAGTGCTTTTCCAGACTGGGTATCTTCACTCAATATGCCTCTAATCCAAACAAACCTTAACCGGAGACAGAAGCTTACACAAAATAATGCCCTCCATTAAACGGATGTAAGTATTTGCCAACTGTCTCTCTCCTGTCCACTTGTAAGATAGACAATGAACACAAATATTAGCATGGCTTGATGGTGCAGCAGTGATCTTGTCAACTAAACCATCTCAACTTTGCAGCCTCCAGCTCCCTGATTTTTTTGTCTTGTGGCATTAGCTTCACCCACCAAGGTCAAACTGTCCAAACAAAATGACAGAGCTGTGCTGATTGATGATCTAAATATGTTTGAGTGATGACTGGAGTGAAACCTCTTTCTCCACCCTTGGGAGCAGTTTATGCTAAACCTTTTACCCCTGAACGTTTGAATCAACATTGAACTTTTAGACCTTTCTGTGAACCACAGGGGCTTTTGGGATATCAGGAATAGATGTTATTGCATGAAGTGTTAAATAATAGAGAATTTTGCAAGAATGTATGTTTTGCATTAGAATGCAAAGAAATTATTCTGAAAATTCTTCATCTGAGCCTATTGTACACTTACATCACTTATGAATATTATTTTATTGATTCATTCATTCATTCATTGTGGACATCCTGCCATTTATGTATAAAAAGTAAAAATGTAATATGTCATAATATGCAGTACATTTTCATGTCCATTTATAATCCAGTACAGTGCTGTTGTTTTAATAATAATCTTTGTTAGGGTAAACCCTAATATGACTTTATTACTGCTTTAGAAAAATGAATAAATATATTTTGAAAAAACTATAATTGGGGGTTCCTTATAATGTTTGTGCTACTTAGAATTAGAATATAATGGATTGTTGTTTAAATAAATATAATTATCCACAATTTTGTGCATCCTTTTTTTATTTTGTCAGTCATTCTGTCACTTGTGATTGCGATTATAACATACAGTACATTTGAATAAATGATGTGTCTAAAGTGAACTAACATGACTTTATTACTAATTATGTATACAAATGGCTTGACGTAGAGTCATCATTTTTCTATTCGAGTGTATAAATTAGAAGCTCTCTCTGCACAGCCAAGTCACTGAAAGGGGGACAGAGGAGATTTGAGGAATGTTATTACAGCTGTTTTCTGTCTTATTGAAGGGGAAGTAAAATAGCAAATCGCCTCATGAAGAAACAATTAACAGTCTCTCTTTGTGGGCAAGGAATGAAACGGCTGAATGTTACTATAGGAAAAGACAAAATAAAGAGAAAAAAACAAAATATCTTTAAAACTTTTGGAAGTTTAGGTCCCGTCAGTGTACTGCCAGTATGGGGTAATTTGATTGGTCTGAAGGGCTAATGGTGTCTGAAGTGAGACAGGGCTCGAGCCCTAGTAAGGGGGATGCAGACTGCTCAGGTAGTGGCTGAAATGCAGTACAACATATGGAGCTAACTGATGTTACGGACGCCTGGTGGCTTAAGCCAAGGGGCAGTGAATTAGAGCATTGTGACATATCAACAAGCATCAGTACAGGTTACTCAATGACAGACCCTATTAGACGTACTGCTGTGCAAACCGCATATGTCAGGTGGCGTATTGAAATCGAGGAGAGCTGTGGGCATCTCAGAGGGACCATGTTGCGAGTTTTCCGTATCAGTGATTAGGATCAAGGCCGTCCGAGTGGCCCAGCCCAATGATTTCTGTCATTCCATTATATGGCACAGCGGCGTGGTTCATGCCTGGTAAATGAGGTGACAAAGAAAGTCAATCTGACCTTGAGATGAATGGTCCACCATGCTGCATGTATCCATGAGTGGAGATGCAGTATAATATTGCAGTCTGTTTTTTCATGAATCAGTTTATTAAGCGATTAAAGCTATTGCTATTAGCTATTGCTAAATGCATTAAATGTAAATATAAATGTAAAGAATGATTTTAAAACTATGACATTTAATTGTATTTTTTCCAATGTTTCACTTATATAGATATTAAGAGTTTGTAATGGTTAATACTGACATTTGAAATCAACCAAGGCTTTTTGTTTGTTTGTTTGTTTGTTTTTGCTCTCCTTAAAAGACTCTTTTGTAAACTACCCTTCTGCTTGTGGAACAAGTAGCTGCAGTTACTCCCAGGTTCCAGGTTTCCTGTCAAGTCCAATATAGTTTGCGCAGCTGCATCCTTTAATATCATATTTTGCAAAGCCTGCAACACATTATGACAGCATCACTGTGGCACTGCTAAAACGTGCCACACAAACAGTTGAGGTTTGACTAAAACCATCAGGATTGTGACAAAAATAAACTTTAGCCACTTGTTTCTGACATTATGGAGCTACATGTGTGTTGGAACAGCTGGTGTTTGGAGAACTGCCCCCTACAGTACATTTTTACAAATCTCACACAGCCAGATATGTTTTTCAGAAATAAAGAGACATGTAAATAAATGAACATCAAGAGTTAATGTTGCATGCCAGGCTCTAGTGGTCAGTCACCACTTTCCCATCTTCCTGATTTCATCTATATTTTGGTTACTCTGGCCATTTTCTGAAAACCTTCAGAAGCTTGTTTTTCCATCTTTTAACTGCAACATAATTAAACCCACAGGCTTCCTAATCACAATTACTGTAGAATTATTACATGCCCATATTTTGATAGCCTAGTAGTCAGGTAACAATGACTCATCAAATGAATTTGGTNTTAACTGTGGTGCAGTTCACAAATGGTGTTGTCTAAACTGCAGGAATAAAACATTATATAAAGTATGCAAGCTGCTTGTGTTGCATGTTCTCACAATTCATTTGTGTTAGATGTAAGTTTGTTAGAGGTTGAGTGCACTCATAAATTAAGCTTCTATTATCATGTACACACACTTAATGTTTTTCTAAAACTATATGACTTTCTGTTGCTTTATCATGTTGAAGTTTTGTGGCTATTAAAACACTTGTAAGACTGCTGAATGTGCAAACACAAGTTTAAGTAAGCATTGCTAAGTCAACGTCCTGAACAGTGCAGGCATTCTCTGTGGCGCTTTCAAACCACTGCCCTCATGTTGATGATGCAAACATACTGTGGTTAGGAACTAAATACTACACTTTTATATAAGACCAGAGAAGATGGGGAGTTTGCACCATGAAATTGAAACAATTCAAAAAAACAAAAAAGCTTAAGGATACATTTTTCAAATTTAAAGAAATAGCCTCCTCAACACTAGTGGTGTATTTTAGTATATTATTGATATTTGATCTTATTATTGAGCTTTAGTCTTTGTCCTTAATATAAAAAATAATGAGATACCCATTAAAAATGTGTTTAACATGAATGTGTGTAAATGGCACATCTGTTAGAATTAGTTCACTATTCCATCCAAATTAGCCTTTTGACCAGTCTTTTACTGCCGTTTCTTTAATGACACAGCTGTTTATGCAATATGTGTGGTCTGTTTACACTGACATACAGGGACAGGGGAGAGAGGCACTCCTATGAGTGAAAAATCCAGCAGTTGTAATTAAGTTCTGTTTAAAGGGAAAATAAGCAAATGCTTGGTAATTTTTGAAGAGTAATATTTTCTTTGGATTCATTGTGTGCGACAGTCACGGGGTTCAACCATCTACGTGCAGCAGGGATGTTATTTTTTATTAATAACCCTAATCCTAATCATGATTATCCAAGTAAGTGATGATCATTTTAAAGTTGTTTAAAAAATTAAAGGGAAAAAAAATTATTTCATATATTTGCTAAAAGGCCCATTTTAAGCATGACATGGCTAATTATTCAAATTCAAATTTTATTTGTCACATACAAAATCATACACAGTACCACATGCAGTGAAATGCTTTTTACAACTGTCTTACAGAAATAAAAGTAAAAATTTTAAGTGAAAAATTTAAAGTTGAAAAAAATTAAAGATTTAAAGTATAAAGATTTATGTAAAAAATTTAAAGTGTACAGTATTTACAGTGTAATATGTATATAAATATATATGTAAGATGTATGTATAGATGTATATTATGTACAAATAGTGCAAATTTGCATGTGCAACATCGGCTGAGGTAGAGTGATTGTGTTGTGTGGGGATATGTCCAGAAAGTCCAGATCCTAAGT
>JAZGTI010008621.1:0-19906 GCA_036877585.1 Botia kubotai | reverse complement strand
CATTGCAGTTAACTATGTCAACTATAGATCAACCATTGCAGTTAACTATGTCAACTATAGATCAACCATTGCAGTTAACTATGTCAACTATAGATTAACCATTGCAGTTACCTATGTCAACTATAGATCAACCATTGCAGTTAACTATGTTAACTATAGATCAACCATTGCAGTTAACTATGTCAACTATAGATCAACCATGTCTGCAACAAATCAATCAACAAATCAGACGATGAACCTTCATCGGCCCTCACTTATTTTCTGTCTTATATATTTGTATGCTTATATTTCTTGCTCCTTCTCCTGTCACCTCAGGAGACTGGTGGATTTCTCTGGTAGTGATGTCACCCCTGTAGCTATGTGTTCCACTCTCTGGTTCCTCACAGCAGAAAAGATAATTAAACTGTTTAGAAAAAAATGTCTAATCGAAAATTGTTATTTGTTTCCAATATCAGCATCATCAGACCGTTGAGCAATAATTTAACGCTAATTTAACACCAATGTCGAGTGCCGACATGGTCACCAATATGCAGTATTGTGCATCCTTTTGTCTTTATACGTTTTAAGTGCTTTTTAGTAACATATCGTTCTTCTATATATAGATAAATGTGCTGAGAGGCACGTTTCCCTTCGATTATCACAGTAAGCTTAGCTTGACGTCTGGTTCTGCCTGTTCACGCAAGATGCACATAGTTTGTTACAGGTCAGAAGGAAAATGAGCTCCCTTCAAAGCCACGGCTCATCTCTCGTTGGCCAATCAGAGCTGAGATGGGTGACGGGGAAACAGAAGTAAACAATACTGGGTCTGTTGACACGCAGCCGTGCAAACCTGTTTACAGAAATGCACTTCTCAATTGTACTGTCAACACGCGCCATATAAAACACAGCGCAGCAAAACCTCCGCGATATTTCTCTGCGTGTCTTCCTCGAATGTTTCTTTCATGGCTACGTTTGCTTGATATTTATAGGGATGAATATTTCTTTCCATCTGATATCTGCTTGTAAATGAAAGCCAGATTGAAGGTAAGAAAGAGAGACAGACAGTGTGAAAGTGCTTGTTTACACTTCAGTGCTTTTTCTCTCTTCCTGTTTTCCCCGCCATGTACCTCTTCTCTAGCAGGGTTTGATAATGGTGTGTCTCCAGCTTGGAGACAGTAAACAGAATATGCTCGCCTTGATCTCAGCGCACAGTTCAGCTCTGTTCCCAACATGAGACACATCTAGTTTTCTTTCTGTTCTCACTGCCCTCCCCCCGTCTGACTGCTTGCCATCGTTACCTAAACAGACGATTATCCTGTTGTAAATGTCACTGTAGTTAGTTTGTTTTCTTTTATCTTTAATCCGAAAAACAGATATTGAAGCCAGGCTTTTGACATTCGACTAACTGCAGAATTTCGGCTAACTTGCTACTTGCTTCAGTCAAATCTCTGATTAGCTTTTTAAAGATTTAATACTACAAAACTTGTAAACTTGAAAACTCTTTGTGTTTTAACTTTTCCCAAGTTTTTATTAGATTACAAAAACATTAAAAATGTTCAGGGAATGTTCAGAAAGTCCAAGTTTTCAGACATTGTATTAACATAATGGTTTGGTTATAAGACCGTTATTCAAATTTTTTTAAATTCGGTCATTTTTTAAACCATTCCACTAACAATTTAGGAATAATGTTTTTGATATATATAGCTATTATTAAAAAAGTTTTACTAAAGTTACTGCAAGAATGCTTTTGATAACTTTGCGAGAACTTTTTTGCGAGAAGATTAGCCAAAGTTCTAGAACGTTCCCTGTTAGCTGGGCATGTGCTTCAAACAAACCTTTGATTAGTTCAGTGCTACAGACCTTGTGAACTTGGAAAACATGATTTGCTTAAATAAAATCAAGGACTAGTTCTTCATGTGGACAGACACTCACTGTAACGGCTTTGTGTTAACCATGTACACCCTTTGTTTCCCAGCAGACTGATATAAACTTCTCCACACAGATTCTTGTAAGTTGCGTAGCTTTGGGTAGGTTTCGCCGAACACATTTTGTGCAGTTTATTAGACACGCACGCTACTAAATACTGTAATGTGTATACTGTAATATACTGTAATGTGACAAAGTCAAGGTGCCTTGGATCACTGAGTGCTTGTCAAACTCAATGGATGTGAATGTGTTTGTGTCAGTCAGGGGCCCCGTTGACAAGTCTGTCAGAGAGGAACTAAAGGGAGCGGCCGCAGGTGATGCGGTATTTCTGTCACCATGGCAGCGAGCTGATCCAAAGCACCTGTGGATGATTTGATTGACAGGCAGCTTTCACCCCGACCAAGCGGCCCACGGCAGTGTGAACGCCTTGTTCTATTAAGGGCCCAACATTGATCCAGTGAAATGGCTTCGCTGTGATATCGCGGCAGACACACATTAAGTTGGCGAGCGAGAGAGAGAGAGTGGGGGAGAGAGACAGAGGGTGTTGGCTCTTGGGCATCTCAGGCAAATGCTGCTCTCATCAGCACTCCGAGAGGACACCCAATGGCTTCCGCTGCAACTCCATTTAGCCCTATTGATTTTGCAATCTTCCTCACACCTGCCTCTTTAGGTTTTTTTCATGCTCTTTTCGTTTGAGAGCGAGAGAATGATGGAGAGGGAGCGAGGCTGAGAGAGGAGGAAAAGTGAGGGAATAAGTGATGGGCGCTGTTCTCCGATGTTGTTTTTGTGAACTTTCTTCCCTGCTCTAATCACATGGGTTACGGAATGCTTTTAGACCAATAGCTGTTAATTTGTCGTTGTTTAAAGGGGTAGCTCACCAAAAAAGAACATTCTGTCATCATTTGCTCACCCAAATGCTTGTTTCAAACCCGTGTGTTTGTGTTTCAAATGGATTACGAAAGGAGACGCAAACTTTTCTCAACAAATTTTACCTTCATGTTGCACTAAAGAAATAAACCCTTCAGGTTTGAAACCAGTGAGGGGATGTGAAACCACAATTTTAGTTTGATTTGAACTATTGGTTTAATTTAAATACCGTCACCTGTGAATAAGAGCTTTGATCTAGTCCAAGCTTCCCACCACAGTCAGTCAGGGATGGTTTGTCAGTTCATCGGACAAAGGTTTGTCTATTAAAGTGAGCAATACGCCCTGTACACGCGCATTGATTTAAAGCTATAAAAATGAGCCCTCATTATTTCACGGTGGCCATTAAACGAAGACGTACGGTTCCCGTCCATGAGATCCCGTCAGATCTATGAAAACACTGTTTAAGACGCGAGACAAATCATCTGTTAATCTCTCTACAGCTCTTTCATACACTGGCTCGCATCAATAGTCAAAGATTTGTTTGTATCGACGGCGCTACACATCGATCGGAGACGCGTGCGCGCAAGCAACGGGGTCCGCGCGTGGCCTGTCAGCACGGGCGTGGGAGAGCCCGAGCGGGCGTGTCATTTATCCCAGTCACGCTGGAAGCATCGACCCGCATCGCCGCGGCAGAAAATTACACTCGGTCCTGTCAATATGACATTCATTGTACGCTTATCTACTCACAATTACACGCGCCACATCTGTGGCTTCTTTAAGACGCTGTATTGTTTTGTGTTCGATGGATTGCGTTCCATGCATGACCGCTTACTCGCTTTAATGAATACATGAAGACTTATAATGAGATCGCGCAGAGGAGAACACGGAGCTTATCAGATGCTGGAGAACTTAAACTACAGACAAACAGATGTGTCTCGCTGCTGCCTGAGCTCATTTAAATCTGGGCAAGAACCAAGTGTTGTTTGAGTTCTCGCTCGCTAACTAAGATTTCAATACTTTACACTGTATTCTGTACATTGTATTATATATATATATATATATATTTATAGTGTGTATGTGTGTATATATATTTGTTATACATACATGTACATACATAAATATATATATACTGTATATAATGTGTGTGTGTGTGTATATACTGTATATATATATATATATATATATATGTATATATATACACATTACATAATACATACACCTTATAACCCTATATAGCAGAATGTTTACATTGTCTTCTATGTGTAGCATGCGTTAGACAGAGGCCAGAAAGAACAAAACAAAAGATAAACATTGGTTTGAATAAGCAGCTGTTAGTAGGGCCTATATTTAATACATCCAAGTTGATAGGGGTCAGTATAAGCACCTTTGAGACAGTAAAGAGCCAGCAAAACAAAACCAAAACATACTGAATACACCTTTAAATGTCACTAACTCGTGAACTACTGAATATAAATTACAGGGAAAAGATACACATGCAGTCAAAAGTTACAAAACTGTTTCATTTTTTACCTGTTACCCCCTCAGGGCATTTTTGCATTCTTTCTCTATTCATGCCCCACGTCTTGCCAGAATCACGACCTGTTGTGATGTACCTAAAGGCTGTTTAGCATCGTGAAATAATCATGAGCTTCTGAATAATGCATCTCTATAGCTCTGTTTCCACATTAGCTGAGCAAATTTCACTCGTCCATCAGCGCCAGGCACGACCGCCTTCTCTTACGACTTTTCACAACTTTTCACAAAAGCCGGGCCTAAGAGAGCTTCAAAACACATCTGTTTTCTTCCTGACTTTCATCTGCCTCGTTCCTCCTTCTGCTCCTTTTGTATTTGTGACGTTCCAAAAATAGCACCACCAAAATATTCAGTCTGCTGTTCTTTTTAGGGCTGGCTTGGTGGTGTGTTCGCACCATTCTCTCTCCCTCCTACCGTGTTTTGCTTCAAAGTAAATTTTGTTCTGTGCTCCACCAGGAATATTTTGCCTGGAGCCCTAGCGCGCAGAATACAAATTCTCTATTTTTTTTTAACGCCACAATCTGATCAGAATTTTGCCAGCTTCTGATTCATGTGCGTCGAATCTTTGTGCACAAGCAAGTCGTTTCCTAGAGTGTTTGAACATGTGGAAAGGGAAGTGATTGCTCGCCGTTATGATTGGCTGAGGGGCTCTGCGTGCCCTTATTCAAGAGCATGGCTATTCCCTGCCTCTGAGCCTGTTTCCAGACCACTCTGTCCCAGTGCTGTGCCAGTGTAATGGATTTGCATCAATAATGCAGGAGTGAGAGGAAGCTGAAAGCGTGTGTGTGTGTGTCTGTGTTGTGTGTGTCTGTGTGTGTGTGTGTGTGTGTTTGTGCATGTTGCAGAAGAGATAGGAGGTGATAGATGTAGTGAAATGACTTGTGTAGAATTTGGAGAGCTTGACAGGGGAACTATGTTTGAATCGATACACATGTGGATATGAAAGTGTGTGTGAGGTTGTGTGTGTGTGCATGTGGTGTGTACTATGCTTTGATGAACTGACACTGAACTCCACGGCCCCCATCAGTTCTGGACTGAGATGTGGGAGAGATTTGTTCCTCGGTTCCTCTGATGACTTCCCATGAGTTATTTTCCAGGCATTCACCTCCACACTTTCGATTACCCCCATCCATCCCCAGCCTGCTTGTCTCTCTCGCTCTCTCTCTCGCTCTCTTTCTCTCTCAGCAATAGTGTGGACTCAGCAACGGATCATGGTTTTACTAGTTAGCATGGCCCCATGGTTAGCATCTGCTGGTTGGCTGGATGCCATAACTACACCATCTGGAATCATTTTTCTTGATGGTATGACAAAAAGGAGACATGAACTGTATTTTATGTATATATAAAAATATCTATTTATATTTATTATAATAAATTAATGGACCTTGTTTGCTGCCTTTTACATCATAGCTCAGTATATTTGCTATTAAAGGACTTGAACATGTGGATGATGCCGCTATTTTCACATGGCGTGAACAACTCTCCAGCTAACAATTTTAAGTTGTAAGAACATTTCCCTAATGTTTCCATTAAGTAACAAAAATGTTTTAGGGATGTTCAAAATGTCCGTTTTTTTGTTTTATTAACATCATTGCTTGGTTATCAACGGTAATCAAATCTTTTTAATGTTTATGGAAAATGTTCCACTAACAACTTAAGAATAAAATTTTTGATAAATATGATATATAACATTAAAACGTTCTACTAAAGTTACTGCAAGAACGTTTTTGGACAACTTAGAAAATGTTACTTAACGTTTCCTGTTAGCTGGGTCAGGTGATTGGCTAAGCCACTGCCATTAAGATGAACAGGAAGGCTAACGGATAGTTTTCAGACCTCTTTGGGGTTCAGACACATGTCGCCTCTGAAGGTGAAGTCGAATGAGCACGTCAGGTAAAGCATATGGTGTCTGTATCAACAGCAGAATTCCTGCCATATCGAAACTGCTCAGATTGAAGAAGTAAGATCTGAAATGGCACAGCTTTAAAAAACAGACTTACCTGCCCTCACAGTTGTTTCTGGAGGTTTTCAAAGAGATTAAGATATTTCCACGCCGTGCGGAGGCTTTGAAGTCCACGAAAAGGTCATATGGTAATATCACCAACAGGCCTGCATTCTCGCACACCTCCAGAACGTTTGATTTTTTCATTTGCTTTCACCGTAGAAAAATCACGCCACGTAAAAACACACAGCAGCTTATCATCACATTCAATAATTGAAAACTGGAATCTGAATGTGCACTTTCACCGAAGAGTAGGCCCGAATCTTTCTTTGGAGACCCCTGTGTGTGTGTTTGTGTGTGTGTCTTTGTGTATGACACTGTTGCATTTTAAGCAGGCGTGTGCCTTAGAGACGGTCCCGGGCTCATTAGCTGAGTATTTTATTGTCTCATTATGTTGTTTACAAGATGAAAAAACGCACACAGAAGCCTGTATGCAAACGCTCACGCCCGCACACTCGCTTCCACGGTAACACGCCGCGAAATATCAATTCACTCAAAGTTTCTCCCTCACACACTCACTCTTGGGAGATGGAGAAGACACACAGACCCGAGTGTGTCATTATTGACATACTAATAAGTTAGCAGCCGTGTGCCACAGACGGTGGTGCGGTCGGCGTCACTCACCACTGTGTGTGGAGAATATCTGCTTTTTTATTAAACAGCCCGGTGGGAGACTCACCACTTTCACACTCACAGCCAGCAACTTAACCTGACTGCATTCTGATGTCAGCTCTGTGGAAATGTGTGTGAGAGCGAGAGATTGTATTTCACAGACAGAAGACGAGTGTATGTTTCTCAATGTCTTCCTGAATGTGTCACTTGCAGAAAAAAATGATGGCGTAGCCGCCATGTTTTTTGGACATGGTAATACTGTGAAGTATTTTCTGTTTGTTTGATTTTTGGGACATGCACAGTACCATTGTACCTCTATGGTTTTCTTTGAAGTTCCATGGAGAACTACGTGCCATGTTTTTTGTATCTGGTATGATGGATATTCCATGTTTTTTATGTTCATTGGTAATTGTATGTTTGTCTTTTAAGTATCTTACAGTACCATCCCAGCTAACAGTTCTATGTTATTTTTTTTTTTTTCCATTCCACTAACAATTTAGGAATAGTGTTTATATATATATACGCTATATATATGATATATAATGATATATATTATATATAATATTGATATATATATATATATATATATATATATGTGATATATTGTTACTGCAAGAATGTTTTGATAAGGTTTTTGAGAAAGCTTTTAGAGAACATTCTGAGAATGTTCCCTGTTAGCTGGGAAAATACCATGATTAACATTTGCTTCAATACCTTTTCATCTTCCTTTTTTGACTGGTATCATGGAAAAAATGTTATTTTTTTGGGATATATAGGGATACTATAGGGATCATTCCCTATGGAGATTGTTTACTGTCTCACACAGTATATATTAATGTGACACGCTACTGTACCAGCACTGTAACAGTACCATGTACAGTACTGTGCTTTATGTAAAGGGTGGTATGGTTTTTTGCATGCCTGTGTGTTTATGTCTATGTGCATATTTGTCTGCGTGCATGCTTGTACTTGAGCACGGAGCCTCATTACCATTGTCCAATTTTCACATATCTATTACTGTAAAAACAATTTGCTCCTGCTCTGGGCTGCAGATAGATTAATTTACACAGTGTAGGGTCCAAATTAGGAGACTTGGGAGAGGTCACTCTTTAGTTGACTTTTGTCCCCGGAGGGCACAGTCTAATTCCTGCTCTAATTACTCACTCTGTCAGCCTGTAATTTATAGTCACCTTCCAGTGGACCGCAGGCGCGACGCCACCTCTGTTAGCACGCCGCAGTTTTCCGAGAGATCCGACGCTAAACAAACAACTCCCTCAATATACATCCAGCGCTACGCACACCAGGCGCGTCAGGCGTCAATCAAAACACACTCGCCCTCTTTTGTGTCTTTGTCGTAGTCTTGCGTTATGCCAATGTTTTTGGGTGAATTTAATGATGTGTTTTGTGTGATTGGATCATTAGCTCTGTTTTTGTGGCGCCTGCTGGCTTTCATTTCCAAATGCTGGCCCCTGCCTGGACTGAATTTTCACTTGAAACAGAGTTTGAGCGCAGAATACCAATCTTGCTCCAATGACCTTATGAATATTGAGAAAATCATAGCGTGACCACACAAGACATAATCTTTGCCTGCTTGTTTATGTAGGTCTCTCAAACAGTTCTTAATATCATCACAGTGCTGTGTAGCAGAAACATGTTGGATTTGCATTTAAATTCCACAAAAGGTTTTTTTTTTTTTACGGTTCAACAATAAAATGTTATTTCCATAGAGACTTTTTGTGCAAGGCGTGTAGCCTGTGAATAAACATACGCAAATGAGGTAATTTGCCATTGTCCTCTCGCTCTCTTTCCGCGTGCTACCTGCGCGTGGCCTTATTTTCTCTCTCGACGTATGTGTGGGTTTTAAGTGGTACTGGAGAGAAAAGAGAAATGGAATTGTCACTCTTCATTGTGTTGTGGCTTTCTAGAACTCCTTTGTTATTTGCCATGTATAAAAAAACAAGAGACGGACAATCTGGTTTTATGCTGACAAGGAAAAGTTTCCACCTTCTTGTGGTCATGCGGTGGTTCGCTAAAAGTATTCATCCGGTAATCAGTATTAGCGTGACTAACCTAACGCCATTATTTAGAAGAACATTAGCACAGTTAACGTTAAAGTTGTGTCGCTTTTTTCCAAAACAAGCTGTTGTCTAACAAGTGGCTGCAGTTATGTGGCGTGACAAAAGTAGTTCACCAGATAGCGTAGCTGTGTAGGGTGAACACTCATTATTACGATTTGTATTGCACACAATGTTAGACCTGAGCAACATGAAGCAACAATCAAGCGATAATGAAGCACTCGTCTAAAATGTCCCCTATGAAGTATCATTGGGAAGTTTATTTAGCTAATCTATATATTTAGATGATTCATTTCAAAAACGTTTTTTAGACACGGTATTAATGTTATTGCTTGATTGTAGGAACATCATTCAAACATTTTAATTCTGTGATGTTTTTAAAATGCTTCCCTAACCTTTTAAGAACAATGTTTTTGGTTTAGCTAATCAGTATATTCAGATGATTCATATTAAGAAACTGGTTCAAGAAATTATTTAATAATTTGAAGACGAGTCTTTGTTTGCTAAGTGTTCTCTGAATTTTATTGTAGCAAAATATTTATCTAAATATTGTTTATAATTGTGTTTTGATTCACATATTTAAATTAGGTTTTTAGTATTAGTATTATTTGTTTATTTAGTTAGTATTAGTTATTTATGTATTTATTGTAAAATGATGTGTTGGTTTTGTTATCATACTGTAACTCTACCATACTGAGATGCTTGTTATAGCATTTATACATTGATGCCTGTTTGTCCCATATAGATACTGTTTTTTTATACAGTTTTTTTAATAGATATTACCCCATTTGGCCCGAATGTAATTAGCTCCTTTTTGCTCGTACTTCAAACACAAAGCTTAGATTGTATTTCAGCTACTTCAGACAATGAGTAGCTTGTAGCTTGGTAGACTACACTTTCAAAGTAACTGTCACAACACTGCGGGTGTGAGTCTGGACCTGAGTCCAAATTTGTGCCACTACAAAGCTAGCATGGGTATGACGTTTTAAAAATTCAAAATCAGTCACTGGTTCTCTTGTGAACTGATCCTTAGATCGCCGTCATAAGGCATCCATTTTCTTTTGTATCTCTTTGTTCCCTTCCCTGCGGAAAGATTTTAATATTCCCCATTAAAACTCTCCAAACCTAATCAGTTGGTAACTCATTTCTGATGGAATCAAGATTCTATTTAAAACTCCAGCTCTCAGCCGAGGCTGGTCATTTGTGTCAGACCCTCCATCCACATAGATAGCAGCATCACGGCCCACTGCATCTTAAATCTGCTCTTTTAGATCCGTCTCTATTTTCTCCTATATCATCTTGGCCTGAGAACTGTCATTTTGATCTTTGTATGTATCATTGCAGTCAGTAAATTGCCATGTTTGTCATTCCTGCTTAGCCAGCGCATCAGATAGCCACAGAGACTAGACTTTCTTCTGAAATGTGGGTGTTTTTAGAAGCGTCTCTTTGACTGACTTTCTCTGTTAGAGGTGCACATCTAATCTAATTCTGGTGGGAATTCCCAGGTTGTGTTTTAGGTTTAGTAATGTTTCCTCAACGTTTACATGAAGTAACAAAAATGTTAAACATATTATTTTGAAAGTTTTAGGAACGTTCAGAACATCCATTTTTTTAGACGTTGTATTAATGCCATTGCTTGGTTAGAAGAACGTTATTTAAACATTTATTCTGTAACTTTTTAAAACATTCCACTAACTACTTAAAAACAAGGTTTTTAATATATAGTGTTTATGATAGAAAAACATTCTACTAATGTTACGGCAAGCATGTTTTTTTTTCAACTGATGAAACTGTTGAGAGAACGTTAGCCAATGTTTTGAGAACATTCCCTGTTAGCTGGGTTTCTCAGTTAGAGGTGCACACAAGTAATTCCATCTAATATAATTCTATAGGGAAGTCCCAGACAAGCGTGTTTGTTGGCGGAGCTCCATCTGTCGTCTTGAATAAGGCTCGCGGGAGGATATCAGAGTGTGCAGGTGTCTTGATGTGCTTTCTGTTCCAGTAGTATCTACGCTGTTTCAGAGTCGGGCCAGCATGCAGGTGTGCGGATGACAGTCTCTAAGCTTGTGCTATTTGGCGGAGCAGCAAACTTCTCTAATCAGTTACCCAGAATGCCCTTTACTGTTCCGATCGCCCTCACGCAAGTCGCGACTGCTATCTGAAGATCTCTCCCAACCCCGAACCTCGTGAGCTTTATCTCTGCCTACCTATTTGTGAAAGTTTCTTTCTAGTAATCGATTATGAGATGTGTATCTACACCTCGGAAAGAGAATAGAGGAAAAGCACTTTTTCACTTATATTTTTGCCAGTACTGATATAGAACAAGTCATTTCCCTCACAGGGCCATTTGAGGTACTAGATGATGGAACAGATAAAGTAGCACCTAAAATTAGCCTAATCTGAAGTTCAATCAAGAAAATAATGAAAGCTTGAATTGCATCTCCCGAGCCCACGGTTAGAATCCCTGGACTCTTTGATTAAATGTCACCTTCTTACAGTTCCCCGCAGTAACTATTTCATTTCTTCCAAAATATTTTTGACCCTCTTTTTTAAAAGGAAAACACATGGCTGTGCTTCAGGGACAGTGAAAGTTTTATTATAAAATCTGAGTGTGCTAGTTAGAAGTCTGTGTCTTAATATATTCACTTACATATATAGTATATTCACTAACCCTTTTAGGTTGTAAGAATGTTTCCCTTGTGTTTCCATTAGGTAGCAAAAACATGTTCTAGGACCGTTCAAAATGTCCCTTTTTTAGACATTGTATTAACGTCATTGCTTGGTTATAAGAACATTATGTATAATGTTTTTATAACTTTTCACTAACATTTAAGAATAACGCTTTTGATATACGTGATATGTAACGTTAAAGAGCATTCTACTAATGTTACTGTAAAGATATTTTTTGATAACTAAGCGGAAGGAATGTTCCAGAAAGCTGAGCTTCTGAGATATCTAGTTTTGGATGAATTGTAAGGCAATATCGCACGCGTCTTGGGCGTTAACGGCGAGCTCTTAAAATCCAAGATGGCAGACAAGGTGACAGAAATGCTGATTAAAAATATGCCGTTTCATTCAACACTGAGTGTGTTCCTAAAATGTAATCTGTACATAAAGAATTCTCTTTTTATGATGCATGCAATCGATGCCTATTGTGCTGTCTGTGAAGCACTGCAGATCGTTTATTTTGTGCGGTTCATCACGAGGCTGCGATTGTTAGGCAGCTGCCTATGTAGCCAGCAGGCGGCTTGGCAGCTCACTAGCTTTTGAAACAGAGCTATTGCATGGTTTTTCTCAGGCGGCGATACAGGATGGCGAACACAATGCATTAATGTTGAATGAGGAACAGCCCGATGCAGCCGTTGCCTGCGAGGCATTTCTCTCCCGCAGCCAACATGACACAATAATGCTGGAGCGTGTAGAAAGAGATGTATCGTTCTAGGTGTGATTTGTGTTCCAACTCTCGTTTACCGTCACACTCTCATTTATTTGTTTGCTCTGAAGGTCGTGAATGCGGTTTGCTGACAAGGGAACAGATTAAAAATGTACAAACGGGGGGAGCGAGCCGAGGATGGATGCAGCGTTGAGGAAGCTGCTTTGAAACTGTAGCAAGACGAGATACAAGCAGCTCATAATTCTGAGTAGTTCAATTAGTCTAACTGTCCTGTTTAAAAAATGTGGTGGGATGGAAACATTAAGGCAATTTTGGGCTGTATGTATGTCTGTCTATATAGTATTTCTGTTTATTAGGGTTGCATGATACATTGAAATGATCCAAATATATATATGCAAACGTGCATATCTCTGTATGCATATCGCATTGGTTTGCAATAACTGAATGATTTTAATACTTCAACTAGTTACGCATAGTCAAAGTTTTAGGTCAATGCAGAGAGAGGCATGCAGATGTTAGTTGGGATGTGTGCGCGTGTTCATGAGTACATGCGCGTGTTCTGACGTATGTTAGACAATCAACAAGCTGTGAAATTCTTACATCAAACCAATCTGCAGATGAGTCAGCCTGAGACGCACAGCTTTGTCAGATTCGTTTTTTGTACTATGACAGTAAAGTATGTCTGTTCACCTTCACAAAATATAGTGATTTTTCTTTGTGATCTATAGTGATTTTTCTTAGTGATAGTGATCATCTACCATATATATATTTAATCGTCAGATTTATTTTTATGGAACAGTGTTTCAATTGAATGGTATTTTAATTGATCAGTTTACATACGTGAAACGCAATGATTTATATGTATATTTATATGCGACAAAAACACTGAATCAATTCACTAAAATGAATCATGTTTCCCAGTGCTGCAAATGAGAGTGGATGTGTGTTTAATTATTACCTTTGCCGGCTCAGCTGTGAAGCTGCAGGCACAAAACAAAAGGTGACAAAACTTGTGATTTAGTATTTTGTCACACTACACTGTTGCACCGGAACGAGGCAGCTTGTTACTCTGCTCTGCTGTTTACTCCAGTGATTTACTCACCAGTACTGGCTGGATGTGGAGGAGGAGGAAGCACAGGCCAAATGTTTTGAGTGTTTTTAATCCTTATTGGCGTGTGCCTTTGTGTGCTGAAACAGCCAAAATCATCTCCCGTCAAGCCAAGATTAATGCCGCATGCATGTTTTTTTTATTAGCAAAGCATGCATGCTCTCTCACGCTGTGCATTCTGTTCCTTGTTCCTCTGCGGACGTGCAACCAGATAAAGCTCGCACGTGTTCCGATTTTTGCAGTTAAAAGCATGTTGAGTGTGTTAAAACATCTTTACACACGCAGGAGGGAAATTGAGTGCTGTGACTGGCTGATAAATGTGGAAGTGGCAGCTTTCAAAGTTTGAAACGCAGTTTTCAATTTTTGCAATCTACATATTTTGCTCACAGCTTTTGCACACAGTTGCGCGGCAATTAACCATTTTAAGTGCTGTCCACATGTTTATACACCGCAGGCTATTCGTTTTCATACTCGGAACAGAAGCCCGGTTTTAGAGAGATGTTGCATAGGCTGTTTAATTAACCGGCGCTAATGCTACTGCTTACATGCCTCATTGACACTGGACATTGCAAAAATAAGCGCATGCAATTTAGAAAGCCAAATATTCTTCAGTTCTGGAGTCTTTTGAAGAGTCTTTTTTCTCTTTAATGAGCTGGTGACACAGGATCATACATTCTGCTCATATTTGAGAAAACTGTGATTTAAGCCTTTAGTAAAAACATTCATTTGCGCTGTAAAAATATTACCGTTCGTGTGTAAAGTGTGAGTTCAAGAAAATATTGTGGTGAATTCAAATGCCAGAATTTTGACCTTGTGGGGAATTCTTTTAGGTTCCAATGTGGAAACAAGCTAAATTATACAGGATGGTAAGGGGTAGGGTTAGGGTTGGGGGATTGACTTATACAGTTTGTATATACATAAACATAACAGAATATTTGACAGAATTTACCAACATTTAACAGAATGTGACTCTGCAACTAAAATCCAAAATATTAAAGCTCAACATCCTAATATCCCAGAATGCCTCTCAGTATCCTGGATTTCACCACAGGTGCACATACAAAGACACTGAATAGCCTGACAGTGACACTGTGTGTGTGTGTGTGTGTGTGTGTGTGTATGTATATTTATCATTGTGACATTGAGAAGGACAGAAACAGGTGAGACGCTCAGAGAGAGTGAGGAAGAAAAGAGCCGCAGAAAGAGTCCAGTGAGATGGAGATAAACAGAATATCTCTTCTACAGAAAGAGAGATGAAGAGAGGCATCCAGACTGAGATCTGTCCCCGGAGGCAGCAGTTAGGCAGGGAGATGGAGCTGCTCTCTGGGGACAGAGGCATCCCTCCATTAACTGCTCTGTACAGCAGCTCACCAGCATCCACCCAGGTTCCTTCCGTGCCATCTGGTGCTCTCTGTGACTGCACGTGCCCGTGGATGGATCTATGCACGCACATGCATGTTTACTGCACTATACTACTGGCAAATGATCATTATGACATTATTGCTGCACTGATGAACTCATTTCATTTCCCTGTAAACACTAGCAGGTGGCGGCGTTACTTGCGGCTGATTACACGTGAACCTCCATTAAGATTACATTGATTTTTCTATGTGTCATTTATTTTCACTTCTTCGTGAAAAATCCGTAAGCATTCTTGTTTGCTACAAACAGACTTGGGTCGGGATGGTTGACTATTCACCTAGAGTCTCTCTAGTCAATTAGTGACAGGTGTAACATGCTGACTGCATTCTGTGCTTTGGTGTAGTAATAGTAACAGTTAGTAATTGATTTTAATATAGATCTTCTGTGGTATGTGCAGGACCATAACATAGTCCAATCATTGCATTTGATCTGAATGCAATGATAGGACATCCTACTTGCCTGTCAAACTATGTATTTGCATACCTCTGTACATTGTTAAGGGAGGCGTGGCTTTGCAAAGTGCTTTGAACGGAGGGCGGGTTCTTTAGCTTTTGAACTAGCTTGCTACCGCTAGCCCTTCCAAAACTGCCTACTAGTCTTTCAGACAAACAGGCCATTCTGATAAACCGTTGACTAGTTTTGCACATTCCGAAATGAGATACATGATTTGATGAAGTTGCTTGGACCCTCTGTTGCAAAAGTAGTCATTAAAAATACAGTTTGTTGGAGCTTCGCCCTTATGATTAGCATGTTGAGCTTCGGTTCTCATACGAACAATGAGAGTTTGAATTCAGCTCGCATCATTTTACAGTTCACGTCTTTCCTCCCCAACAGTTTTTGTCCTCCTATGAATAAAGGTGGCAGATGGTGAAAAGAAAATACGTATTTAACAAAACTTATTGGCAGGATGGCAATAAAAGTTTTAAAGGGTAAAGAGAGGCAATTAAATGGGGTTGAGGTCTCTTTTCACCAATATACTGAGTCTCAGAATCACCTACAGCATGGAAACCACATCAGCCTTCGCATATTTTCAACGAATGTTCTTTTAAACATTAGCTTTCCTGTAGCTCAGTGGTTAGAGCATGGCGTTAGCGACGCCAAGGTCATGGGTTCGATCCCAGGGATTGCACATACTTAGAATCAATGTATAGTATAATGCAATGTAAGTCGCTTTGGATAAAAGCGTCTGCCAAATACCTAAATGTAATGTAAACCTTTTAAAAAATGCCTGCAGTTGTTAAATGTGTCCGTGCGAGGAGGTAGAGGCCAAAAATAATAATGCAACTATAAATGGCGGTTTGCATTGAATTGTAAAGTGATTTGATGTTTCTTGTACTCGTACTGTATCTTTGTCCCTATAATTAGCGTCTGATCATAATTATACGTAATTAATGTAATGGGAAAGATGAAACGTGATGAATAGCAGAGCTAATGAAGGCAAATTAATTTAAATCTCTGTTTCATTAAGAGCAAGTAAAACTAGCGCACGTTGATCATCTCGCGCTCATAAAAAGAATCGCTTTTGTATAATCAGATGTTTGGTGAGCAGTGCCGCTATCATTTAGCAGGAACTGTAACGTTTACATTTAGCAATGAAGTGGCGTGTTATTTATAACTCTGTGTGCCGTAAGAAAAACAAAAATATATACAATAACTTCCTGTTCTGTCTCGTTCCCAGATCTGTGATAAAGAGTGGCATTACTATGTCATCAACGTGGAGTTTCCTTCCGTGACGCTCTTTGTGGATGGAGTGACGTACGAACCCTACCTCGTGACGGACGACTGGCCCATCCACCCCTCTGAGATCGATGTTCAGCTTACCGTGGGTGCCTGCTGGCAAGGTGAGCCCATGAAGAAGCTGTTGTTTCCATTATACCTTAAGAGAAAGATCGATAAAATTAAAGAGTGACATAATTGTGGTTTCGGCAGCGCAGCCACAGGAGGGATGAATCAGCATCCACAGATTTTGAGAAGTGGTCAGGTCTCAGGCTTAAGAGAGGGTTGGACTAAAAGACATCTACATTATTGATATGACATTGAGCGCAACAGCGGTGATTCGAATACCAAGAGAGAGGCGATGTGTTTGGCCCCGGGCTGCCCTGGTTCCTCATTTAATCAAAGACTCAGACGTGAAAACATCAAAAAAGAAACACGGCCTGTCAGTTTCAGCCTTTTGAAATCATGCTAATGACGACATCTGAATGGAGAGACTGTCCTTAACATCGCTTTCATGAGCTAAATAATTAAAAGAAGTTGCTGAGAGAATGGAAGCTTGTCTAAATCGCATCGCTGTCGCGGGCAGCGAGGTCCTAAATTCCGCCCGCTTCACGGCATTTAGATTTCTTTTCATCCGTCCTGATTGCGGATTATTCTCTCTTCTTCTCTCGCTTTGAATCGCGATTCTCAGAAGAAGGCCGTAGTGAGGATTAAAAGACCCTGAATGGAGGACAAGTTCACTTGCTATTACGTGCCGATGAAACTCGCCTAAGCTTCACTAAACCGCAACCGATAACTTTCCGAGCTATTAGCGGGCGAGATTGCCTCCCACACTCCCTCCTTTCTCACTCCACGCAATCAACAACGTAATGACAAGACGCCTTATAATGGAAACTGCGGACGGTATTTGTTCGGCCCAAATTGAGATCCTTGTCTTTCTCCAGCTGGAAATTGGGTTTGGTGGCCATTGTCTTCGCGACAAATCGAATAGGATTATCATACTTTTTCTACAGCTTTGCTAACACAATCGCCGATGTTTTGTAAAATGTCTGTTATCAATTAGCGCTAGAAAACACCCTTTTTTGGGCTGCAGAGCGAGTTAGCACATTGTGTGTGTTTTAATTCCTGCCTTTTCATGCCTTCTGGGTGTTCAAGAGAAAAATAATAAAGACAAAAGCACGTTAAAGCAAACTTTTTAACACAAACAGCTTTAATAAGTGAGAAATGAGTGGGAAATGAAGTCGTTACTGTGTTCGCTGTAATGTTCCTGTTTTTGGCTATAATGAGAGATCAGATGTGTTTGTATAAATGGAAGATTATAACCGTGCTGTTTCCACGGAGCTCAGGCTGGGCTGTGCTTGTTATTATTGTCTCTCATGCTGCCCCTGATCGATACAGATAGATGTGCTGTTGACGTCTCTTGTATCCCTTGTGAGGACTGCAGTCTCATTAGCATGTTCGTCCTTTAGGGGGAGCGCGAACCAGAATGCAAATGCTCTACTGCTGTTTCATCTGTGGAATAACATTTAATTGATAACATCTGTCAACTAAATAATTTAAAATCATAAGCAATTAGGCCTTGGAAGCGCAGGCCTTCATTGTGAGGCTTTAGGAGTGACTGTGCTGGCTGCATCTGGAGCTATTAGACTCTCCAAATCTGCCAGCTCATCAGTCACGGGTAAGGGAGGAAAAACAGCATGTGTTAAAGGGGACAGGTCCCTCTTTCTGCCTTACTCGTTACTTTTACGCTTTTTTTTTCTTTTTTTCTTTTCTATTTTCTCATGAAATAGGGATGGGTCATGCTTTGTGTCAAGATTTTTGGTTTATATATCTTCTATATAGCTATTTATATATAAATGTGTGTATACACCTATATGTATACACACACACACACACACAACTTTTATATACGTTTCTATATGCACAGCATAATATATAATATATATGCAAAACATCTACATGCTGATGTTGGGCTGTTATATAGATTATATATATTTAGATGCTGTGTCTTTTATTAGCAATGGCTGTGTAAGTATATGTACACAAACACAACATTTACATTACATATACATTTCTATATGTATGTGATCATATATAATGCATAATCAAAATATGTGGATACTGTTGTTGGCCTATTATATATATATACATTACTATACTATATTTCTATATATATATATATATATATATATACTATATCTACTAAATAGATTCAGTTAGCTCTTGTATCTTTTATGAGCAATGACTGTGTAGGCATGTTCGTGATGTTCTGACAGTGTGTGTGTGTTTGCTCATGTGTGTATGTAGGGGGAGAGGTGACCACTCCACGGTTCACACAGTATTTTCGAGGAAGTCTCTCAGGCCTGACTATCCGACCAGGGAAGATCGCGACTCAGAAAGTGATCTCCTGCTTACAGGCTTGCAAGGAGGGCCTGGACATCAGCTCTCTTGAAAGTCTCGGCAAAGGCATAAAGGTGCAAACAAACATATGGGCTCAGGGTCCAAAATGACTGTACGTTTTTGCCACACCTGCTAACGACAGAGGAATGCGCCATAAATGTTTCTGTCACCGGCCATGAAAGTGTGTTTCTTTTTTTTTTAAATAGAATATTTATTTTTGTTCCTATGAAAATGTGATTATTTCGCTTTTCTTCTGTGTTTGTGACAAACAGCGCAGGTCATTGTGTCACACACACACACCCATACGCGCATATGCAAAGTCTTTCAATGGAAAGATTATACTGTAGGCTATTCTATTCTATTTATCTCTATAATATCCTCAGAATTTATTCAAGAATCCTTTGACATAAGTCAATCCACAGCCACATATTCATTTATATGTAAATGTGTTGACTCGTTGGTTCGCTCCGTTGCTTTTACGTTATTTTCTCGCGATTATGAAAATGACTCTTACTCACACGCTCTTGATCCATCTCAGTTCCACTTCAACCCGGCTCAGTCGGTGCTGGTCATGGAGGCAGATGACTTGGAGAACATCAACAACGCCATGACCAAAGTTTCCTACATCAACTCCCGGCAGTTCCCCACTCCCGGCCTGCGCAAACTCCACATAACCACCACAGTTCAGTGAGTACTGCAGTAAACAACTCGTGAACAGCTCATAAAGAGATGAAAGCGTTGATTATTCTGTCATGTCTATGACTGCCTCCAGGACGACCTCCTGGTAGCAGTGATACTCTAAATGTGCACACCAGTGAATGAGCGGAATGAGAAATGAACGTTTTTTAATGGTTGTGTGGCAAAAACTTGTT
>JAZGTI010008620.1:0-19908 GCA_036877585.1 Botia kubotai | reverse complement strand
CAATTATGTGCTACTTTGTGTTGGTCTATCACATAAAATCTCAATAAAATACATTTAGGTTTGTGGTTGTAAGGTGACAAAATGTGAAAAAGTTATGGGTATGAATACTTTTGCAAGTCACTGTATAAGTCGTGTACTCAACAAATCTGGCCTTTATGGAAGAGTGGCAAGAAGAAAGCCATTGTTGAAAGAAAGACAAGAAGTCACATTTGTAGTTTGCCACAAGCCATGTAGCGGGCACAGCAAACGTGGAAGAAGGTGCTCTGGTCAGATGAGACAAAAGTTGAACTTTTGGCCTAAATGCAAAGCGTTATGTGTGGCGGAAAAGTAACACTGCTTATCACCCTGAACACACCATCTCCACTGTGAAACATGGGGGTGGCAGCATCGTGCTGTGGGGATGCTTTTCCTCAGCAGGGACAGGGAAGCTGGTCAGAGTTGATGGGAAGATGGATGGAGCTAAATATAGGGCAATCCTGGAAGAAAACCTGTTGGAGGCTGCAAAAGACTTAAGACTGGGAAGGAGATTCACCTTCCAGCAAGACAATAATCCTAAACATACTGCCAAAGCTACAATGGAATGGTTTGGATCAAAGAATATTCATGTGTTAGAATGGCCCAGTCAAAGTACAGACCTAAATCCCATTGAGCGTCTGTGGCAAGACTTGAAAATTGCTGTTCACAGTAATTGCAGCGAAAGGTGGCTCTACAAAGTATTGTTGCAGGGGGCTGAATACAAATGCACACCACCCTTTTTAAGATTTTATTTGCTTAAGATTTTGAAAACCATGTATCATTTTCATTCCACTTCACACTTATGTGCTACTTTGTGTTGGTCTATTACATAAAATCTCAATAAAAAACATTTAGGTTTGTGGTTGTAATGTGACAAAATGTGGCAGTGTTCAAGGGGTATGAATACTTGTGCAAGGCACTGTATAACGTGACCATTAAGATAACTAAAGGCCAAGTTTTTTGTTTATTTAGTATGAACATGCACAATGTGCTCAGCTGAGGAAAACAGAAATACAATCATTTAACAGCATGTCTTTAAAATGTTGTGACATTTGTTTAGCATCAAATCAACTACAGAAACAATGCCAAAGATGATATATGTACATGCATGAACAAACCCAAAACAATAGATAATAAAAAAGAAAAATAAACATAATACCATTTATAAATATTAATATTGGTGACTGGATAATCATTTTTAAATCCACCTCCAGGAAATTGTTTTTTTTTCTCAAAAACGGAAGTCAAGTGATCTATAAAAGAAGACTATACATTCTGAAATCTCTGTACATTACCCCTAAGCACAGCTGGCAGCCTCTCATGGGGCAAAAACGCAAAAATCTATACCACTGTGTCACAGAAGGGGGAGTTTTTTATCTATTAACATTTCCTTGCCACAAGTAGCAATTTATCGAACGATATATAGCCTTTTGCATCCATTGTCGTTGCCTGTCTTTTGGATGGCAGCTCCAAAAAAGAGACCAAGAACCATTTTCTATTTTATCTTAAGACTGGTGGTAATTTCATAAGCAATGAGGTTCCAAAATTTGAAATGAGCTTGCACTTCCAAAAGCAATGAATGTATGTCACTAACTCTGCGTGGCACTTAACACAAAGAGCCAGTATAGTAGGATCAGTTTAATTAATCAAAACCAGCATCATATGCAGTAAAGGTGAATCCCACATATTTCTAAAGACCAAGTTTAAGTACATTAAGCCCCAGTTTTGTCTGTGTTCTCAAGCATATATCTGGTGTCATAGTCTTTCTTACCTTGTTCCGATTTTTTTTTTTCTCTCAACAGTCCTGCAAGGAAGATAAACTTTCAAGTCGCATCCAGAGCATGCTGGGAAATTACGACGAAATGAAGGAAACGATTGGCGAACCCCCAATGTCCAAACTCATTTCCAAAACCTCCAATAGTTCCTCAGAAGAGAAGTCCGGTCAGTCTTTGTACAGTGACCAGCGTGGAGGCACCCAGAGCCAGAACAGCAAATGGACTCCTGTCGGCCCGCCTCCTGGAGCTTCATCATCATCTTCCTCCTCATGCTCTTCCTCCTCAACATCCTCCTCCTCACAGAAACGCTCATCCACACAGGGTGGCCATGGCAGCAGCCAGCGTGGCAGCGGTAGCGGTGGTGGTCAGCGGCACGAGCGAGAATATGGAAGCAGCAGCAAGAAGTCCAGCAAGCACAGCTCTGAGCACAAGTCCCACTCCAGCCCGACAAAGGGCTCTGGCAGCCACTCTCGCTCACTGGCGGCCGACCACAACAAGGAGCGTTACCGCAAGTCTCCGAGGGAGCGGGAAGCGAACTGGGACTCACCCTCAAGGATTCATTCTTTCTCGAGTGGGCAACATCCCAATCAGGCTTTCCCACCCTCGCTCATTAAGCCCAGCTCTATGCTTCAGAAACCCACCGCCTATGTGCGGCCCATGGATGGTCAGGAGACTGCCGATGCCAAGACTTCCTCTGAGCCCTACAGCAGCCAATCACACAGCAGCACGGTGGGAGAAATGAAGCACAGTGGCAAAGCTCCCAAGTTGAAGATTCCAACACAGCCTGTAGATGTAAGATTTTGTTTCTTTTTCTGCTGATGGGGGTTTTAATGAGTAATCATGTTTTCCTTGATCTTTTGAGATCTAGGTACAAAGGTTTTAGGTACAAAGATACTGTAACCAAGCTGCAAAAACATTTCAATCTGCATTTCCACACATTCAAGTGTTAATAACATCTCTTGGTTGATCAGAAATGATGATAATTTATATTTAAAAGGAGCTACAACAATGTTTCATTCAGAGGGTTAAAAATGGTGCTGCAGTAATGTACAGTTTGAGAAAAAATGTTTTTATACTTAAAGTCATGTAAATATTTTATAGCAGACCCTAAAAATACAGTGAGGCACAACAGTAAAGAGTGGGCAGCTTAATGTTAAGTGTAAGAGAGAAAATCTTTACTAACACAAATAGGGAAAAGTGTAAAATGTAACAAATATTCTGTTTAAAATATTCTTATAGGCTGCCTATGTACTGAGGGTTCCACAGAAGTGTTTCCCACAGTTAAACATTGTAAAGCAGTGTTTAAGTACAGAAGACAGTCACAAACAATTCTGTCCGTCAGGGCTTATCTCTGATTCTTGTATGATTTTTATCAGCAGAGATCTTCATGCCAAAATAGTGACTGTTTATTCTTTCATACTTGCAGAGTTCAATAGGGGGAGATGCAAGCTGTGTTGATGAGATTTTAAAGGTGAGATTGCTTGTTACTCTCAATTATTAAAGGAATATTTCAACCCAAGTGAAAATTCAGCTGTCATCTTGTGCAGTATTCTTCTCAAAACACTGTTAATGTGTTTCCTGCAACACTACATCTCATTCTAGATGTTTTACATTCATATCAGATAAATGCAATTATGGAATTATCAACACCATGCCATGCCAGGTTTTAATGTGTGCAAATGTAAATAACAGGTTTTATTTTTGAGTGAATTGTTCCTTTTAACAAACTGAGTCATTGGAATGTATGACTCAATTTTCATGCGCATCAAGAAAACAGAAGCAATTTAATTTTTCATTTTATCTTCCCAAGCTAATAAAATGTCTTTCTATATCAGGAAATGACTCAGGTTTGGCCTCCTCCACTAACAGCCATTCACACCCCCTGCAAGACAGAACCGTCAAAGTTTCCCTTCTCCACCTCCAAGGTCAGACATCAAAGAGTCTGTGCAGACACAGTGGGATATCTGCCAAGTACTTCTGCTGCCATACTATTTTTAACATAGGCTGAAACATTATACAGACAATGAGTCATTTTTAACCCACCTGATTCATTTATATATGCATGAATATACCATATTACATATAGACATGTAGTTGCTTGGAAGTTGTGCGATAGAGAGATAGAGAGATAGAGAGATGGATAGATATTCACACAAACACATAGACTAATCTCAAAATGTCATTTTAATTTGTAATTGTTTTCCCTGTTTATTGTAGGATGCCCAGCACCCACCTTTTGTGGCTCACAGTAAGGTTTTAAAATCCTTTGTAAATTCCTGCATTGTGACGTCACATTATTTTACAGCGTTTTTAATGAACATGTTGTTTTTGCTTCTAGAGAAAATCTCAGGGAAGAGTGCATCCACCAGTCACCCATCAAAGCCATGTGACAGCGAACAGTCTAAGTGAGTGTCAGTTCTGTTTGGGCTGTTTGATTTCTTTAAGCAAAGACCAATCTTTGTACTGGCTACAATTTGTACTGGCTACAATTTGTACTGGCTTATTGTTTTAACAAAGCAAAGGACGAGTCAAAGATGTTGTCAATGCTAACTGACATGCCATGGTGGTTTCCAAAAAGCAGATACTGTGTCTAATTCAGAATATTTATTTAATAGAAAATGGAAATGTTTAGAAAATTTCTCCAGGGAGTTAGATCTGAACTGATGTCCTGTTGTTGTGATCTGTTTCAGCACGCTGCACGATGATCTGAAGCTGAGCAGCAGTGAAGACAGCGATGGAGACGATACTGCCAAAACCACATCCAGAAACACCTCAGCAAGGTGTCACCTTCACTCACAGTGGACGTTTTGACTTGATTTGCTTTTCAAATAGCAATGTTCATTGTGTTCTGTACAGTTTATGTTACCTGCTCCGCCACCTCTGTTGTTCCCATGGCAGTGGGAGGACATACAATGATTGCAGGCAAATCTGATAAAATGGCAAAGACTCCACATACGTCACCTTTTCTTGGTTATATCTTTTTAATGGGTCGGATACTTTTGCAAATGACCATGTGAGCAATCTGGCTGAAGTTGTTAGTTGATTCATCAGGTTTAAACCAAACTTTGTGTCTGTCTCAGTAACAACAGTAATAATAGCGAGGGTGCAGAGCGAGAAGACACCAGCAGTCACAGTGGCTCAGAGAGCAGCTCCGGTTCGGACAGCGAGACTGAGAGCAGCTCCACAGATAGCGAGACCAACGAGCCACCTCGTGCTGCTTCACCTGAGGTGACTGACCTGCACAGCCACACCCTTCACACATACAGTTAAATGAACTCATCACATGGTGCACATATCCACCATACATTCTTTATGACGTGTTTATACACTATTATCAGAATGAGTCTTTGGCCAAGGAACATCAGTTAAGGACCTTTTGCCTAAATATAAGAAAGAAAGGGTTCTGGAAGCAAATTTCCCATTTTATAAAGAAAGTGACTGACAGGTCGCCCATGCTTTCCAAGGTTGCTGTTATTATATAAGCTTCTGTAGAGAGCTACACTGTTATTTTCATTATTTTTTTACTTTGTTTTAAAGATTCTGGAAAATAATTGGGCAAATTAAGGCCAATGCTACTGGGCAGAAATCAAATTGGTTTACACAGATCTAAGCTTTGTGCTTTTCTCTGTTTGACATCGCAGCGTGAACAGCCCACGGCTAACAAATGGCAGTTGGACAACTGGTTTAAGAAAGTCAACAAGTTATCCCCAGCTTCTCCAGTGGAGAACAGCAGCACAGCACCAACCAAGTATAAAAAAGAGGGTCGAGAGACCAGCTCGAGCAGGAGCTACAGTGGCCCAGGATCTAAAGACCTGCCCCCTACCACTGGACGAGACCTACGACCCAACCAGAAAGGGTCAGAAAGCTCCAGAGGGCGTCAAAAGTCTCCCGCCCAGAGTGAGGGTGGAAGTCAGGGTGGACGACGGGTGGTAGTGGGCAAAAAGCAGCCCAAGAAGTCTGAGAAGCCGCCTGTTGTAGAAGAGCCAAAGGGTGGCCTTAAAGTGGAAACCGAACCCTCACCCGAGATTCCATCGCACAGGGCTCGTGCAGCCAACAAGGGCCCCCGTAAGCCCAACATCAAAAAAGAACCCAAAACCTCCTCCCCTCGCCCTGCACAGGACAAACGCAAGAACAAAGCACCCAGCAAGATGCAGCAAAAGTCCCGTGAGTTTGTGGAATCTGATTCGTCGTCTTCAGACTCGGAGGGAAATGAAAGCGTGCCCTCTTCTTCGCAAACGCCAAGAGAGCAATATGCTGAAAACCCTGTCCTGTTCTCACCCATGCTGTCTCCACTGAGTGACCCAGAAGAAAGGCTGCCGTCCAGACTGCTGGTGCAAATAGACCTCAGCCTGCTGTCCAGAGTGCCTGGGAGACTTTACAAGGATGCTGAGGTGAAAGTGGAGCGGGACTGTCCTGTGGAGGGAAAAGATTTCCAGAAGCAGTCTGGAGAAAAGGTGGCCAGTAAGGGCAAGAGGAAACACAAGGTTGGTTTTTGCTCTAGTAAGCTGTCTAGGTCTATGTAAAGCATTCCAAATAAGTCACTTAAGAGTTTTCTTTTGTTAGAATGCTGCCCAAGGGAGCTCACTGGTTATAGAGTTATAATGTCAGTAGATAATAAGCATTAAGTCCCTTTTAAGGCCTCTTCAACCTCATCTTTGAGAACGTAGCTGTATTTTATTTGAATGAAATTTTAAACACGACACATTTCATGTAACATTTCAAATCAGCAAACATTTTGAGATGAACTGAATCATAAACATTGTTTCTTAAGCGCAAATAACA
The DNA here is from genome assembly GCA_036877585.1 of Botia kubotai. Taxonomy (NCBI): domain Eukaryota; kingdom Metazoa; phylum Chordata; class Actinopteri; order Cypriniformes; family Botiidae; genus Botia; species Botia kubotai. The sequence continues at coordinate 13,336 of JAZGTI010008620.1, read as the reverse complement.
TCAAAAAAGTTAAATTGTCCACCTCTGAGAGCAGCTGCAGTGACACTATAATTAAAGGAGTGATGGTCCCAGCATAGAATTTGTCAGTTGGCTGTTTTATTTGGAAGGTGGGACTTCCAGAATTAGAGTTGCCATATTGTAGGTTCCAGTTTCTCAGATAAAAAGTTTATATTATTATTAGTAGGATAATTATTTAGCTTTAGCTACTACAAGGTCTATTATTTGGCGTTTTCCCCAAAAACCTTTAGCCTTTTTCTAATTGTAAGCATTTTATTTTGCTCTTGCAGAACGATGATGATGGTGCGAAGCCAGAGAGTAAGAAATCCAAGCTGGATGAGAAGTCGTCCCATAAATCAAGCAGTAAAGAGTGAGTTCTTTCTGCTTTGATCCCTGATATTTATCCCAGATAAACAGAGATCCCATCACAAAGCTATTCACAAAGCCACTTAATGTGGAAAATCCTGATAAATATGCATCTTCTTTAGGAGACAATTGTTAAACATTAAACCTCTTTTTTTCTCTCTAGCTCATCCAAGCGTGCTCAGGAGAAGGAGAAGGATTCTGTGCCGTCTCCCTCCATCGCGCTACAGCGGACGCCCAAGTCGGAGCACCAGGGACGCAAGCGGACACTGAGCCAGTCCTCCACATCTGTTCCAAGCAGCAGCAAAAGCTCCACCTCCAGACACCGTAAAGGCGAAGACAAACCTGTGCGCAGGGATGCCAAGGTGCGTGTTTGTCATCTGCTCACTTTTCACACACACACACTCACAGGTTTTGTTTAAACTTTCTCAGCATGGAAAAACCTTCTACAGAAAGACTAGTCCGTCCACGTGCTGTTCAAATGTATGCTGACAGCCTTTACAGTCTACACCATTTATCACATCCTGAAATGTTACTCCATTGTTACGCCACTGAAATATTACTCCATCCTGAAATGTTGCTCCAAATGAAAATGGAGTAATACAGGCGACAGTGTCTTACTGCTGTCGTGATTGTATCCAACTCCTTCTTAGTTATATTTAGAGCTGAGCAACATTGCAAATAAATATATTTTCCAGTCGTTGATCTTTTATCTCTGTATTTGCTGTAAAATTACTCTAAAACATGGTATGTGTCCCAATCGGATTTGTTTATTTGGTGACTTCACAATACTTCACTAAAGGCTTGTGCTATATTGTGAACATACATACCAATAGCCCCTCAGCCATGTGAATATTATAAATGTAAATCTTTTCACCTTATCAAAAGAAAATATGAGCATATAAGCATGTGTTAATTTAGTGTAAAACTTAAAAAAATGTTTTTACAATTTTTTTTTACTGTTACGATTTATTCTTCATATTCCTACTTTCATTTCTCAATGTTGTTTCTTTTTAGGAGAAAAGTTCTAAAATGGAGAATCCTCTTGTAGTACCAGCCCTCTCTGATGGCTCTAAGTCCAGATCCAAGCTCCTGTTTGAGGACAGGTACAGGTTAAATTCTGTGTTAAGATCATAGCATTTATTATTGTTATGTGTGTCAATTTATTATTGTTATTATTATCATATGTGTCAATTTCAGGGTCCATTCTGCAGATCATTACCTACAGGAAGCAAAGAAACTAAAACACAATGCAGATGCTCTGGTGAGGGTTTGTTTAGTTATCTGGTGATTTTTCACGACCTCTGATCTAAGAGTAGTTGTCCATTTAGAGCTGCAAACAGTTGGCCTTCTCATCTGAAGCTGATAAAAAAAGTTTAGAGAAAGTTTAAAAGTCATGAGTCAGTATAATTTAAACCTCCTGAAAGATATAGTCACATGACTTCATGTAATAAGTCAATATTCCAACCAGATTGCAGCTGATGCTGTTGTCTATAACAGAGCTAGTAGTCATGGATGGCAACTGTCTGCAGTGTTAAGCCCCATCCCTAGTCAAAACCTCAACAAGCTAATTGATTCCTTCAGGATTACTTAAAACAGTCTGATAACTAAACAATGCAGGACAGTGGCCTTCCACAACTAAAAATGACTACCAAGTCTATAATATGATAATTTATAGATTTAATTTATAGATTATATAAGATGATTTGTATTATTTAACTAAAGTTTTTTTCAGTTGCCTTAATACCAATATTTCTCTAGTCACTTCTAATACCAGTGACATTAATGTTTTCAATATTAGATTTGCTACCAGAGCAATTATATTAATGTTATATAACATTATAATTATATTATTAATTTAATTTAATGAATATTTATTTTTCATTTACATTTTATGTTTAAAGTGACATTTTAATATAAAGTATGTGAGCAAATGGCAATTAGCCTTTATGTGGCCGTACACTGCTCACTCAGGTCAAATCATTGCTCTTTATTACTGGCTTTTTTTGGAAAATGAATAGGCAATAAAACAGAACAAATAATAAAAACAGAGGAAATAGACAATAGTCTAAAAAATTTTATAGGTAGCTAACAGAAGTATTCAAGTAAGCATTCAGTTTATAAGTGTCATCTTCCTCTCCACAGATGGACAGGTTTGAGAAGGCTGTGTATTACCTAGACGCTGTGGTGTCTTTCATTGAATGTGGAAACGCCCTGGAGAAAAGTGCCCAGGAGGCCAAATCCCCCTTCCCTATGTATGCTGAGACTGTGGAGCTCATCAAGTAAGACCTATGAGCATTTGAACAGTATTCTCATGGTAAGATAAGTGTGACACTGGGCGTATAGATTTTGATTCTGACTGTTAAAAAAACCTTTTCACAACATGGACATTTCTCATGTGGTGCGTTGACTCACAGGTGTGATGTTTATTTGTGTAGGTACACTATGAAGCTAAAGAGCTACATGGCTCCAGACGCAACCTCCGCAGATAAGAGACTAGCAGTGCTGTGGTACGTAGCTGAAACACATTCTGCATACCTTAGTGCAGTTCATTCAAATCGATTCATTTTGATTACCATTTGATCATTACCATTTTCATTTGATCTAGCATTTTAAGTAAGAGTCCAATATTGCAAAAAATGTAGTTAAAATAATCATAGAGTGTTTTCTACATTATCATAAAATTAACTTGAGGAAAAGTATTGATTTTTCATTTATATGTACAATTATAATAATTTCTTTATCACAGAAACAAATTTTTGAAGCAATTATTTCAAATGTATAGTTCAAAGAACTATTTAGAAATTGTATTGAATATCTGAGCTTTATCAGAGATACTTTTAAATGGCCTCAGTTATAGTGCTCTTGCACTCCATGACACAATAAGCAAGTGTGAAAGTATTTTTTCAGTCTTTGAAAACTTAATGGAGAATTTTATTGTGTAGTATTGTATTATTGTATTTATCATTTGTTAAACCAGTACAATGTAACTGATGCATCTGTCTGTCTTTCCTGCAGTCTGAGGTGTCAGGCTTTACTTTATCTGAGGCTATTCAAACTACGGAAAGAAAGTGCACTGAAATACTCTAAGACTCTTACTGAACACTTGAAGGTAACTCCATTTCCTGTCTTTTACATTCCAGCCATAGAGTACATGAGCAGGTGCCATTTCTTAAATGAGTTATGACTAAAACATAGTATAAAAACACATAGTTGTGTGTATTAGCGAGTTGCTATTAATAGTATGTTTGTTTTTAACGTTTTCAGAATTCATTGAGTAATACTCAAGCTCCGTCTCCTGGAGTAGCAAAGTAAGTACAAAATCATGTCAGTCAGTGTCTTAAACATTCCGGGTATAATGTGTGTGAAAACTTTAAACGTTACATCGCAAGCCTTAAATGTTTTTGTTCCAGCTTTGACAATCCACTTTTTTAAACAAATGCTTGTTTTTGGTTTTTAAAATAAAAGAAATTAAAAAGTAACGACACCCACAAGGAAAATCCCCAAATCAATGTGTATATCAATGTCATCAATTGTCTGATCATTTCACTTACAGAGAGTGCAAAAATTAGCTTGACACTCATGTCATGTCTGCTTAAAGGAATAGTTCACCCAGAAATGGCCCTCATGTCATTCCAAACTGTTTTATTTTGAGAAATGTCTTAATGGTTTTGCTTCCATACAATGGTAGTCAATGGGTGCCATTATTATTTGGTATAAACATAATTCTAAATATCTTCATACAGGTCATGCAGGTTTGTAATGACATGAGGGTTGAGTAAATGACGGAAGAATTTTTATTTTGAGCTGATCTGTCCCTTTAATATGAGCTGTTGATTGTGGAAACATCCTCCAAGGTCACCTTCTGTCCTGTGTTCTGCAGTAAAACAGCCGGAATGCCATCTCCGGTCTCTCCTAAGCTCTCTCCGGGTAATGCCGGCAGCTACTCTTCCAGCAGCTCCACTCAGAGCACCAGCTCCTCAGTCACCATCCCTCAGCGTATCCACCAGATGGCAGCCAGCTATGTACAGGTCACCTCCAACTTCCTCTACGCCACTGAGGTGTGGGACCAGGCCGAGCAGCTCGCCAAAGAGCAGAAAGGTAGAGTATAAATAAAATATTACAATTATTATTAAAATACATTTTTACTAAATTATCACAATGTATTTTAATAATAATTGTAATTAACAAAATAATGGACTTTTTGCCTTTTGTTAAACCATGCTGGCAGGGCAAGTATTGAAATCCCACATACAGTTTTTTGATGATGTTATTGAGATATGTTTGTGTTATAAAGTTTTTTTGTGACTGACTTTTCGTCTGTTGTTTTCCTCAGAGTTTTTTGCTGAACTAGATAAGGTTATGAGCCCACTCATCTTCAACACCAGCAGTATGACTGAACTGGTGCGGTATACACGGCAAGGCCTGCACTGGCTGCGACTCGACGCCAAGCTAATACAGTAGAGCGTTCTCAGAGCGCCCTCTGTGGTCATGTGCTTATCTGTAGCCCTTTCTATGCCTACGCAAAACACTCACACACTTAATCTGCCTCAGAAATCTCTGTGACACTGTGTTCATTTATACACCAGCTTTGCCAAAACATTAAAACACTCAGCGCCCACTCCTTCAAGACAAACCCTATGAATAGTCATAAGATGCGACAGCCAAATCAAACCACACGTTTGTCAGCAGAACATTCATACACTGTTGTCTGGCTCATATTGTTGGCCTGTTTCACTCAAAAAAAGCCATCTTTCTCATTTTTACTTCGCCTGTAGTTTATTTTTAATTTTCCCCGATTGTCTTTATTTTCTAGCTGTAAGCAAACAAAATAATTTGGAAGTTAATAGCTTTTTATTTCAACCAAAGTACCTCCCTTTAACCAAAGGTGCTTTATAATTGAAATGGTCTCCTTTTGTCATTTTATTGTGCCTTGTATTTGATATACAGGAAACTAAAATGTACAGTATCTTGAAATACACATCTAGAGAGGTTTGATATGGGATGGGAATTGAGTTGTGTGGCAGAGACACATGGCCCTGGGTAGAGGTGTGGATTGCCAATGGGTTTTACATGAAATGTAAAGAGAAAAAAATGTCATGACGGCTGTGCTGAATCATCAAATGTGTTTTTCCTTCTCATTTTTCCTTGGTGATAATTCCGTCTTGTTGCATACGAGACCAAAAGGTTGTAAAGCACCATATCAAAGCATTACTATTCCTAATGTAATTATTTTGACCTGGCTAATAAGCGTATTTTCTCATACTCATGTTTTTGATAAGCCTTTTGGCGAAGACAGAATAGAAAAGAAACGGCAAGTAAAATTATGATCACATCCTGTTAGATTTTTTTATACATTAGTACCACAAATGCCCGGGTCACGAGTTTTATATGAAATGTAGCACTCGCATAGGTGTTGGTCTCTCTTGCCATAGATTTGATTTGATTTAGATCTGGTATTAAACGCAGAAGTATTTTAATACTGTGGCTGACCAGCTCGGCCTAATATAGATTTTATTTAGATAACGGCAAAGTTTATCGGCATGGATACAGGGTTGCAATACCAGATGAGAGACGTATTTCTATTGTATATGAAAATATATTTAACTATTTAATGCGAGTCTTGAGGTTGCCTTTATAGTGTCATAGTCACCTGTGTGTTGCAGAAATATGTAAGGATATATTTATGATGCGGCCTGTCAATAATAGTGGTTTATATATGTACATATTACATAATGTAATTTTAAGTGCAGACTGGCTCACAGCCCATATGCATCGCCATGTCAATTTTGGGCAGCAATTCAGATTGAAACTTTAGAAAATGTTCACAATAAAACAGAACGCTGAAAGAGGAAGATCAAGTGAAAAATAGTTATGATCAATCCACAATATAAGAAATGCTGGAAATATGTATCTTGCACTAGAATCTTTCCACTCATTGGCTCCCTGTTTTATCTGTAGGGATGAACTGTTTTTCGTCTATGCAGATGTTTCTTGAAGTTTTCGTAAGTTTGTCTGTGCCGTATCTTTAAACAAGAACTCGTACATGTACGGTTTCATCAGATGAAATGGCAATGTCTCATATCTAAAAAATCTAGATTAATCACTAGTCTGCTTGTAATTGTGGTGGGCCTCTGCTTTGTAGAATAGTTTCAGATTTGATTTTGATTGCTTGAGTAAAGTATGTTATAGGGCAGGGATTTGTTAACTGTGCTTTTATGTAAATTCATGCACTAATGTGATTTTATGTACCAGATTTGTGATTAAAAAGTAACCGCATATAAATAGGGTTTGTTCATATTCCCGACCTTTATGGTTCTTTTTGTTGTGACGCGTCTTTTTTGCCCATTTTTAATATCTTTTCTACTAGACTTCATGACTGTGCTTTTAGACAAATAAATTGATTGATTAATTTAATATTCATCTTTAATTTGCTTGATATAACTTCATCCAGGGTAAGATGTTTTCTGTTCGATTGAAAAATAACACTTGCATGTTTCTATTTAAATACTAAGCTGTACAAATGTACATACATCACTTTTAGGGTAATTTTTTTACAAGGGTTTAACATTTGTATTAATTGTAAATAGATTGTGAATATATTATATGCACATTTTCATAACTGTAAGTCCCCCTTAACAAGTAACTGACATTTTCAACAGAACATGTTAGTAATGTCAGTACAGTTTTCTCTGCAGTTGTTTCAAATTTGTCATCATTGTACTGAATTATTTTGTGCTATATGAACAAGACTTCATTCAGCTGGTGTTGTGACAGTTTTGTTAAAATAGGGAAGGTCTTCCATATGATCAACCTGAACATCTATAAAGAACCATTAGTGATGTAGGACAGCTGCTGCCTAACTAAACTATCTGCAAGACCTCCCAAGCGAGGCATTTCATTATGTTGAGCAGATCTAGATATCTATGTAGTACTCATTTTATAATGATCTTAAAACAAGCATTGGCAATGACAGTATAGTTAAGATCATTTTAGTTCAGGAAGTATTAAGAAGAGATTGACAAAAGAAATCTTCATACATATATATGTGTGTGTGTGTGTGTGTGTGTGTGTAATATATATATATATATATATATACACACACACATTCACACAATATATATATTCGTATTATGGATGCAATGAGCTATGATTTAAAGGTACTCTTATGATCATCGATTTATCCAAACTTAACTATTTTGTGAAGTGAGTATTACTAATGGGTTTTCTAAGTCTGTTTAATCATCTTTGTATTTTGCTGTATCGGGAATAAAAAATATATGATTACAGAATATTCTCTCTTGGTTTTGCTTTACATGGAAACATGTTGTTGTGTTTTATGTAGACATTCATCTGGACATCAACTAAAGTGTGAACCTTTAGTTGTAAAGTTTGTATAGTCTAATCATTACAAGCCTCTTCGCATTCAAATTTCACATGGTTTGTTTTTAGTCATCTTGATATAGACAAATACTGAAATGACAAAAATGTCACTGTTTTTTTAATAAATGATTTCTATTACATTTACACATTATGCAAATTTATTTTCTTTCCTGTTCATATTTCTAATGAATCATGAATTTTATATAGCAAAAATAAACCCTGCGTTAATGTTTCCTTTATAATACAACAATTCACAATAATATTCACACTTTACAATAATAATAAATTTAATGGTATAATAAAATAAATTACTAATTTAAACAATGTCTTTATTATTTTATTAAAAGTATAAATATTAATTTATATTATATATCTTCCTTTTATTTAATATTTTCTAAATTTTTAACATATATAAACGCCTTTCTGAAAGTTTTTCTTAAACAGCTCCGCTAAACACGATTGGTTAGTTAAATTATCTACGTCATCATTCTCCAGACAGAGGCGGTAGTGTCTGTGTTCTGGCTTTACTCTGTAAGGACACAGAGAATTGTCTGTAACGCTCATTTCTCTCTATGGCGATGAGCTGTTGGTAAGTGAAAAACTTTTATGATACACTGAAGTCGGATTACATCCTAACAGAAGCGTACGCTGGTGAAGGCTTTCCAGTGACTTCCCTTTTAAGTGTTGGTTTCGCTTTGTACAAGTGAGATTTTCGGTCAACGGCTTGCTGCAGTAGGTGGGTATGATAGACAGTAAATGTGTTGAATAGTTTGAAGGAATAGTTTAAAAGTGTTCAAGTGTTCTTGTTCTGACATTATTACTCGTCATACTTAAGTGCATTGTCGGGTTATCAAGCAGAACAAATCTGTCCATCAATAATCTGATTAAAACCAAAATATTATATATATATATTTTTTTTTTATTATAATTAAAAATAAATAGTACAAAATATAAAACATAAAAATTTAATTTCCATTTAAAATAATAAAATAAACAGTAAGTTTTTTGTTTTATATGGTGTTTTTATTTTTTTCTAATTCATTACACATCATTGATTTGGTAGGTTGTTAGATTTTATATAAAATAGTAAATATAATATGTTTGTAGGGGTTTTTGTCATAAGGGTTTTTTAAATAATAAATATGTTGCCTCACTGTTTGGAATGGAATGCTGAAAAATTCAGTGTGCCTTTGGCATTGTAATAATTGTGTGAATTTAGCATGGTGAAAGGTGACAGTATTGCTATGCGTTGTTCAGAGGAAACCCTATCAGTCTGTTGGTAAAAACTCGGCCTATTGAACTCTGTAGCAAATGTTGCAGGATCCAGGGATAATACAGCATTGAGATGGCAGGTGCAATTATGCTTACACGCTGTACAATATCACTGTGGGTGCTTTTATAACTCAAACTCAGATAACCTGTTTTGACACAGGAAATGTTTTCCACAATAATCATTTGTGCTGAAAGTGACATATTCAGCAATGGCCTTTTGAGAGAAGACAGTCTTTGTCAAAGCAATTATTGTTTGGGTGTTAGCATAGTTACTTTAACATATCCTTTGTGCAAACTGGTTTATCCAGGCAACTGCTCCCTGTGACAAACCTGTTTGCTTTTCACACAAAACAAGCTGGTCATTCTGAACTACTGTTTATTATTGGGAGTTTTAGAAGCACTTTGCCAAATGGGTTGGTTGTTCACATTTTTTAAAACGCAAACACGAATGGAATCTGTCGTATGGGTTTATAATTTGCCTAAACAACGTGATCATGGGTGGGACAGATGTTAGTTAGGCATGCAGGTAAACCGATCCAAAGCAAGGTCACCTGAGCTCCTCTTGTAATGAATAGTGTTGAACAATTAGTAGTATGCTAAAATGTACTTGAGAATGTTAATGCATGCATTGGCCACTGTTTTCATATAATGAAAGTGAATGAAATTCCCATTTAATTCAGGCCAGTATGTTCTCCCACATTTTTCTTTGTTGTTTCTCATACAGGATCATTTCTCCATTCACAATCAAATAACCCACTTGTAAATCATCAACTGCGAGAGCTGTCCACACTAACTTGTATAACTTGTATAACTCATAAAGAGGAAACAGCATGATCCAAATTGGCTAAACATCAGCTCCCCAGGACGAATTCCTGCTGAATGTGACATATTCCTTCAGCTTCAGTGAGTGCTCAAGCATGACAAAAGCTCACTGTAGGACAAAGACACGTCTGACGTTATAATGCACTCATTTGGATGCATTATGAGAAATCTGCTAAGGAAAATGGCAGTTCATTGGTTCTGAAAAAGTTGCAGTAGTAATGGAGTATGAAGCAGGCAAAACTCATAATACAGCATGCATCAATTTTAAAGCTGTAACATTTAGAAATGGTAAAAATTGTATAAACAGTTTTCCAGTAATATGAATCTAATTATTCACCATCAAGAAAATCTGTCATAGTAAACTAAAAAAAAACATTAACTGACAAACATAATACAAAACATTTGCTTTTTTGATTATAATGTATGTGCAGTGCCACTAAAACGTTTTCATGAGATTCACAACTGAATATTCCAGGAGCAGTTGAACATTCCTTAGGGCATTATACGGTCTCCTCTTTGGAGGATTAGGTAACAGCACTAGTCTGTCACAAGATAAGATTTCAACCTTGCATAAGAATATTTGGGATAAACGGTCACTACAGCTGAAAACAGCTTACATGAAATGTCATTGTTGCTCATAAAAGTGATGTTTACAGTACGCTGACATGCAGTAGGCATGATATTTATACGATAATTGCATTTCAGGAGCATGGTTCCAGTTCCTTCCTGTGTCTCCCTCCTCTGCCCCTCACTCCACTGCACCTCTGAATTAATGCCAGGTAGCAAAGTTCACAAATGCTGAAACTGTGGCAATCCATGTGTGTTTTGTTCAACAGATTGTATTTTTGCCACTTTCCATGAATAGAATAGGCAAAAAATGTTTGTACTGGTTGTTCTTTTCCATGTAATACAACAAATGCAATAAATACTTTCAAACTTTGAACACTCATGAAAAATCATGAGTCATGAAAATGGTCCATATGACTGATGCAGATATTTAATGTGCTTAAAACTAAATACTTTTCATGCTTGTGTAATTTTATGTTGGATAATATTTTATAAATATAGTCTAGTCTTTATGTAGTTTAATATGTAACAGTTCCTACTACAAAAGCATGCATAATTTGTGTCTCTAATGCTTTTAAAGAAAGTAATGAAATATCACAATGTATCTTCTTGAAACAGTACAAGCTTTAATGGCTGGTCTTTGTCATCTGCTAAAATTAAAACCCGGTTTGGAAAGAAACAATTGTAATATACCTTCTATATTAAGATTTTAATAGCAGCATTTGTCTTAAAGCATTTGTGTTAAACTTCAAACATCCTACACAGTAAAAGGACCAGTGGTTACTAAACCTGGTCTTTTCATTTGCTTTAGTTGCTCGTTAGTACATCTCCAGATCTGTAATTCTCAGAAAGTGCAGTGCAATGCATGGCTAGGTGATGTAAACAAGCGGGAAAATTTTCTCCCCAGTTTGATTTTCTCCCTGCCTAGATAATATTTAGAGTTATTTAATATATTAGAGTTGTCAGCAAATGAGTGGTTGCTAGTGGTTTATCGATGTTTTTGCACAATCAACACATCTTATTTTTGTAGGACATGAACTATATGTGATCTCATCAGTTGATCAAACAATTTTTATTTGCAAGTCAAATTTGCAAGTTGCAAATGTCTTACACAGAGCCTGCTGCTGCTACGGAACTTTTTGTTTGTTGGGTTGAAAGCTTACAGCCACTGTATTTTCAGAACTGCATACTACCATATTACTCTAACTATATCTGCAGTATATAGTTTGTATATTGTGTACAGTATAGAGAATTTATGTGTACATGAAGAACCTTGTTGACCTACTACAGTTGCCAAAATGTGCAGAATTGCAAGAAGTACTGTATCCCACAATTAATTTAGCCACAGGGGTTATAAGCCAGTGACTTTGGTGCCAGTCCCAAGCCTGGGTAAATAAAGAGGGTTGTGTCAGGAAGGGCATCCGACGTAAAACTTTGCCAAATCTAAATATGCGAATCATCAGTCAGAATTTCATACCGGATCGGTTGAGGCCCGGGTTAACAACGACCGCCACCGGTGCCGTTGATCTACAGGGTGCCGTCGGAAATTGGGCTACTGTTGATCAGAGGAGGAGAGGAGGAAGACGCGTGAATAGACAGAAGGAATAGGGACGCTAAATGTTGGGACAATGACAGGGAAAGGTAGGGAGCTGGTTGATATGATGGAGAGAAGGAAGGTAGATATATTGTGTGTACAGGAGACCAGGTGGACCAGTATTGGATCAGGTTTCAAGTTGTTTTATCATGGTGTAGATAGGAAAAGAAATGGGGTAGGAGTGCTCCTGAGAGTTTTTGAAGAATGTTCTGGAGGTGAAAAGAGTGTCAGACAGGGTGATGAGTCTGAAGTTAGAAATTTAAGGGTTCATGGTGAATGTTATAAGTGGTTACGCCCCACAAGTAGGTTGTGAGTTAGAAGAGAAAGAGAGGTTCTGGCATGAGTTAGATGAGGTAATGGTTAGTATTCCCCACGGAGAGAGAGTAGTGATAGGCGCAGACTTTAATGGACATGTTGGTAAGGGGAACAGAGGTGATGAGGAAGTGTTGGGCAGGTTTGGAGTCAGGGAGAGGAACAGTGAAGGACAGATGATAGTAGACTTTGCTAAAAGGATGGAGATGGCTGTGGTAAATACTTTTTTTCAGAAGAGAGAGGAGCATTTAGTGACCTATAAGAGCGGACGAAGGAGCACACAGATAGATTACATCTTATGTAGACGACGCAATCTGAAAGAGATTAGTGACTGTAAAGTTGTGGTGGGAGAGGGTGTAGCCAGACAGCATAGAATGGTGGTGTGTAGAATGAAGATGTTGGTCTGGAAGAAGAAGAGATCAAAGGCAGAGAAGAAAACCAAGTGGTGGAAGCTGAAAAAGGAAGAATACTGTGAAGAATTTAGACAGGAGTTGAAACAGGCTCTAGGCGGTCAGCTAGTGTTTTTAGATGAATGGCAAACTACAGCAGAAGTGAGAGACAGGAATAAAGGTGCTAGGTGTGTTATATGGAAGGAGGAAAGAGAATAAGGAGACTTGGTGGTGGAATGAGGAAGTTCAGGATAGTATACAGAGGAAGAGGTTAGCCAAGAAGAAGTGTGAGATGGAAAAGACTGAGGAAAGTAGACAGGAATACAAGGATTTTGCAGCACAGAGTGAAGTGGCTAAGGCCAAGCAGAAGGCATATGATGAGTTGTACACTAGGTTAGACACTAGAGAAGGAGAGAAGGACTTGTACAGGTTAGCAAGGCAGAGGGATCGAGATGGGAGGGATGTGCAGCAGGTTAGGGTTATTAAGGATCGAGATGGAAAGGTGCTCACAAGTGAGGAGAGTGTACAGAGAAGATGGAAGGGTGTTGATGAATGAGGAAAATGAGAGGGAGAAAAGGGTAGAAGAGGTAAACAATGTGGAGCAGGAAGTTCAAAAGATTAGTACAAATGAAGTTAG
>JAZGTI010008619.1:0-19909 GCA_036877585.1 Botia kubotai | reverse complement strand
GACAGCGAAGGCAGAGTGCGTACCCTGTATGTTTTCTTCTTTTTATAAAAGCACAGGGTTTTATTGTTATTATGAGTGTATACAAATAAAAATAGACCCTTTACAAATTCGAATGATCTATTGGTTGTATCTGTATGATCAAAAATGACGGAGCATTTTACGTTCTTTTCCGCGTTATCATGAAAACATGCCTCAAAACGCGCCGGCGCGTTTGTCGACCCCAGAGGGTTAAGCAGGACTTTCTGGAATTCTTAACAACACAGCAGCAAAAATGACCCTCTTTATTCAGAGTTCACAAGTAGACAGGCCTGTCCCTACTCAGAACTATACAACAAAATGCAGCGCCAATGGGCAAGTCAACATATATATGGCTTTCAGTTCAGCAACCAGCAGACAGGGAGCAGTTATAGCCATGTTTTTAATGACCAATTGCAAGAATATGCATTTGGATACACATTTTTCCTTCCATGTTCTATCCATGGATACATCCAAGGTATCTTTTAGGTTAAGGCCTATTGATCAGAACAGAGTAGTGTCAAACACGTGTGTCTGCGTCTACTCTTAGAAATCTGTTTACTTCGAGCCAGAACAATAGTACCAGAACATTAATCTATTAGCCATAATTTTAGCGACAGCAGGGAGACTGGCAACCTGGACCTTTACCTCCTCTGTTTGGCTCTAGCTAAACATCAAAAAAGCCCTTAAGTCCTCCATAAGTGTTTGTGCCTCACCAATTCTGACAGTCTCACAACCCTTCAAGTCAGCTTACTTATTATTTTTTACTTATTTCAAAAGAAATTATCCAGAAGTTTATCTAGGACTTGTACCAGCTGACACAGAGTTGTCTCTGTACTGTCATAGTCAACCTTCTCCTAGTCTTGTACAATCTCTGCCTTCTACTTCATCCATGGCCAACCCAGAGGTCCTGGCTAGTACCTTTTTCTTGATTTGTTATGGCCTGTCTAGACTTTTTAACCCTCTGCCTTCCCCCAGTCCCTATGAACACAGTTAGAATGAATCCCTGCTTCCTTGTTCATCTGGACACTGCGTTTAACTGAATGGACAAACATTCTGAGAGCACTAATTTCAACTAGCCAACTTCCTCCAAATATTTTACAGTCTGTGTTATAAGTATTGTGGACTTTTATCTCCTATTTACTTGAATTAATGTGTGTTTCTCACCTCACAGTCCAGTTTGATATGTTTGGCAAAGGTTGTGTGGATCTCAGTCAGAGAGCAGCTCAGACGCCCACTGGAGGTGTCAATCAGGTCCTGTAAGCTGTACATGTCATCATTCTCAACAAAGTGCTGGCGGTCCTGAAGCTGTGACACATTGAAAGACATATTGTTCATATAATTTATCATATTATCACATCTTAATTTCTCATAATGAAAGACGGGGCTGATTTAACTGATGCTGTGTGAACTGGAGTCTGCAGGAATTAATGCAGATAAGATTTGGGTTGTGTCACACACTCACCTGCAGCAGTAGCCGAGCCTCCATGGCCTCTTTACAAGTGATGAAATACGGCTTCATCAGTAAAATGTCCTGACGTAACTTCTGTAGTGTAAGAATAATAGTGTCAGAAGACTGAATACATAGATTGCTTTCTCTTTATGCATAATAAATACACTTTCCCATAAACATGCTTTATACACTAAGAGCAATAAAGCAATAAATATTCAATACAGGGCTCAAAATTAAAATTTTTACATGGTAGCACTGGTGCCTCAACTTGAAAATGTTAGGAGCACCAGCAAAAATTAAGGAACACCCAGAATACATGCCTTTACATGTTTTACTCAGCAGTAACAGTGCACACAAAACACTTTTATGTTGCGCTGTAAACAAGGCCTGAAATCAGAGTGAATTACCTCTAAATTATTCTTATAAGGGGGACTTATGAACTTATTCATTAACATTGACAATACAAGACTTGTATTTGTGTCTAATAAACAAACTACAGGAACAACCCCAAAGTTGATAAATGTACATGCCCAAAATGATTTGAAGAAGAATTAAAAAAGGAAAAGAAAATATAACACCATTTATAAATATTGGTATTGGTGACTGGATAATCACAACATTTGACAGCCATCCTATAGAGGCATATGGAAAGATTTCTGTCCCCATTGACATAACCCTAAAATGGAAACATGTCATTTGAAAAGCAAAAGAACATTAGAACACAAAAGAACCGGCTGTCCCCCCAAAGAAACCTAATTGACACATCAAACCATATTTCTCAGATCTGAAGGCAAGTGATCTATGAAAGTAGACCATACAACAATGAAAGCACTCCTGGTGCACGCTTCATTGATTTAAATGGGAGTGTCAAATTACCAACTTGTGTATTTTATTTACGATAAAAACAGTAAACTATTAAGTAACCTATACAGTAAATATATATTTAATTGCTTAAAAACGATTTTTGTTTTTAAGAGATCCGCATGAGATCAGATTTTTCCATATCCAATCTGAGCCACTTTTAAATGTGGATTTAAATCTGTTGTAACAAATTTAAGGGGATTACATCAACAAAACGATGTTGTTTAAAACACTATTTCGTTTAGGGAAATAGTTCAGTCAGCTCAAGGAGAAATACATATAATTAATCGTCATTAAATATACATATTTTGTGGTACCTGATCAGCAGGAGTGATAACAATAATCAGCTTATACATTCGTCCAGCGAGTACATACGCGATCTTATTGGATCTAAGAAACATTATTTGTCTGGCCTTGAAAAACAATGTTTCTCTGCTTTAACAGAACTTTACAGCATGAAGCAAGATCGAACACAGTTTAAGTGACCTTATTTGTGAGCACTGAGCGCAAAAACAATCAAGGGTGAATACATATGACAGGGAAAACATAAAACTATACATAAACTAGACATAAACATAAACACATAACCAAACAAAGGAGAGGGTGAGAGAGAGGATGTTAAGCCCATAGAGTCAAATCAGTCAAATCAACTTGGAAAATGGGCACAACTTAGTGCAGCTATTCTATGTGTATCGAAACCAGGTACTTGCATTGAGCTCTAGTGCAGAGCGCGAATCTGAATGTGCATGGATTGAGCCAGAAGCTTACATCCTTATTGAAAACTTAAATGTTCTTTGATGAAAGCATGTGTTGCGCGTGTGCTATTCAATTAAAGAAGAGCCACATGTTTGATGGATGCAATATTTTGGCATACAGGTCTACAGTTCAGTTCTGTCATATTGAACTACCCGCTCCAGTTTGCAAGCAGTCCTCACTTCAGTAGTGTTCTTTCCATTTACATTTAGGCATTTAGCAGATGAAGAAGTTTCCTTCTTCATCAGGGTGCAGGAAATATCGGTGTTCAGATGAGTGGTTCAGTCTCTCATTCACAAGAATACTCTAGAGAGCGTGTCGCCAAGCCATACATCAAAAGTGTTTCACAGTCTCTATTTCCTAAAAAACTCAAAGTATGAAGCCATCTGAAGTGTATGGTTCATTTAAGGGTATTACACCAAGCATTTTGTGGTGTGTAACGCACCGTTGACATTAGTTGGACCCGTCAATGGCTTTTCAGCTAACTCAGCATGTTGAATCAGCATCAGAGGCCGCTGGTGAGAGAGATCTCTCTGACTGGCTGTTGTTCATCTTGCATTTTTACATGAACTCTGATTAGTTCATATATAAATATAGAAGTATATTATATATGACAGACCAGATATGAACAGGTGGCATTGTCACCAAACAGATATGCTCAGGATATGGTGACAAAGACACTCTGAAACTGTGCAGTAACCTTAGATAATGCTTGTGATGACATTCAGCAAGTTGTTTCAATACAGATTACCATTACAAAGCCTGTTCTTTTTTACATATTTCACCACACAATTTACTGATACACAATGCAAGAACAATTTAGGAATTTCAAAAGGAATTTCTTTTGTCAACTTTTTGTTGTATCTATAGGTATATATACAATGTCGTGTAATTAGAGAATTTGGAAAACTCAAAATAGCAGAAAAAAATAATAGCAGGGATTAAAATTCTGGCACAATTTGTGTAACTCAAAATATATATATATATATTTCCCAAAATAAAATGTTTAAATTCTGTTGAAAATAAGAAGTTAAATCCAATTAATTTTTGATAGTAGTTTTGCTGACACTCACTCTGATTTCCACCAGTTCCTCCACAAAGTTGAAGAGCAGAGGGTTGATCTCCTTTAACCGGAGAACCGGTCTGGACATCATCAGAGCCAGATAGCGCATGGATGAACGACACACCTGACAACACACACAACCTCTTCAAGCCACTCCTGAGCAAACTAAAAGTCTTCTGTGTACATTTTTTTATTTATTTCGGCAGCAGTAACATGCAGTCTCTAAGCATTCACATGACACTTCACATTTACTTTTGTAATGTAATGCATCACTGGATAAAAGAGGAAATAAGAGAATACAGTCCCAAATGTGACAATGCAGAGGATTGTGGATGACTGAACCCTTTATGAAATGTTATTTTAGGCTTTCTGACCTGGATTTGTCAAATTCACCTTTAAAATCATTAGAAGAACATTGCTTCTAATATAAACCACAAATATATTGTTTTTTGTATCAATGCAGTAACCTTTATTACTTAAACTGGCAGTGCATTACTGAATAATATTACTTTAAGAATTGAGGAAGTCTGCATAACCTACAAGAGTGGCCAAAAACAATGCTTACATTAGCCATGTAAAACTTTAGCCATGTAAAAACATTAACCCACACAGTCTAAATAGTGTCAACAGAAGAAACGTGTATTTAAAAACAGCCACTTTTATTTCATGTTGACATTAAAGGGTGGGGTGGATGTTTTTCTAGAAACATGTTTTCCTACCCTACCTAAGGTCTGTATAGAGACAGAGAGTACTTTGT
Source organism: Botia kubotai (assembly GCA_036877585.1). Lineage (NCBI taxonomy): Eukaryota > Metazoa > Chordata > Actinopteri > Cypriniformes > Botiidae > Botia > Botia kubotai. Next base: position 15,007 of record JAZGTI010008619.1, on the reverse strand, counting down.
TTTATTGTACCTTGCGAGGCTCAAACTCCCAGTTGTGTATAACTCGAGCAGGAATAATGGCCGTGTCATTCCAGTGGCAGGTGCTGCAGTAATACTGACCCGTATAATCACACTGTCGCGCCTCAGTGGGAACTCCCCCTACACAACACAACATTACGCAACTTCCTGTGCTGAGCGGGATGTCTAAATATCCTTCTTAACTTCTTCCCCATACAGAGCAACACTCCATAACACTCCAGAACTAACAGTTCTGACAACGGACACAATAGTTAAAAAATGTGATTTATGTTTGTATCATAATTTTGAACTTGAATTATTAAAAAAGACACTGAAAATATTTACGAAGAGAAATAGGTGTCCGGCACTCTGCACATCTGTAGTCCTGTTTATCCAGACCGACCTCTGGACAGATGTTGAGTTCGTACTCAGACTGGTGGCTGACCTTTGACCTCACACACGGTTTAGTGATGAGATTCATGCACTTGCTATGGCAACGGTAATAGCAACCTGGAACAACAAAACGAGAAACAATTCACAACCTTTTATACAGAATAATGTTAAAAAATAACAAGTTTATATCCATGTTATTAGTCATTTAAAAACACTCTTAAAAGAAAGTGTCCAATTTAAATGTTTTAGGTGATCAAGAAAAATGAACATATAAATGAATCTCTCTGGAAAGTGATAAAATAATAGACAAATAGAATGATGTGGTTAAAGAAATGAATCATGTTTAAAAAAGTCACATGTATTGAAGGTAAACAGAGGTCAACATGTTTACATGTTTTGCCTCAACCCTGACCAGTCTTTCAGTCCCAGCTGCTGAAAAACACCCCCACAGCATGATGCTGCCACGACCATGCTTCACTGTTTAGTGCCCAGATCGGTGGAGGACTGCAATGATGGTTGTCCTTCTGCAACTTTGTCCCATCTCCATACAGGATCTCTGGAGCTCAGTCAGTGATCATATTACTAAGGTCTCTCTCCCCTGCTCAGTTTGGCCAGCCGACCAGCTCTTTGAAGAGTCCTGGTTGTGCCACTGGGCTGTTTGGAACCTTCACTGCAGCAGGATTTTTTGTAGCCTTCCCAAGAACTGTGCCTTGCAACAATCTCTGAACTCTGCAGGCAGTTCCTTTGACCTCATGGCTTGGGTTTTGCTCTATGCATTGTCAGCTGTGTGGCCTTTTTTCTGAGAGGTGTGTGCCTTTCCAAATCACGTCCAATCGATTTAATTGACCACAGGTGGATCAAGGTGTAGAAACATCTCAGCAATGATCAAAAGTACATGCAGCACGCCCCCCACAGGATTTGCATTAGTAACATCAGTTCATCCACATAGAAAAGTGGACAATTCAGACAACTTTACATCTCAAAAAGTAAACATTTACTAAAAAAAAACCCTGGTTACACCAGGAACGATAACTATACCAATAACTAATGATAACTATAATAGCGTGCACACCTATGCAAAAAAATAAAATGTTGTTTATTCTAAGCTTGTGCGCTGCAGTAAATGCAGTTATTGTTATGCGTATCGTATAACGTAGTGTAAACCCCCCTTAAGTCTTATTGTTTCAGAAAACACAAAGTCAATTCTACTTTTAAACCCTCCAGTAGACTTTATATGTTTATATGTTTATATGTTTGTATATGTTTATATGGTTTATATGATGTATAATCGCTGTCACTGTTTTCCTGTTTTTTTTCCTTTCTAAAAATGTATTTACAATGGACAGTCCACAGATGCTGCTCCTAGGGAATATTTAAGACAGGATATTCTACAATAAACTGTTGGGATGGGATGAGATGATCTGACCTGTGCAGGTGTACCAGGTCTGAATTAGGCCCCATATGATGGTGCTGCACTTGTCACACGTCTGTTTGACACTTTTGCTCTTTTCCTTTGAAAAGCGGTGCTCTAACACAACCTGTAGGTTTGGCTCATCTTCCTCAGGGTCCTGTTAAAGTCCAGCATAAACATCATTCAACATTAAACCTATATGGTTCACCTAAATCAGCTTGAACCTGTGTGTCTCACCTTTAACTCTTGCAGTTTAAGCCGGAGGTGGATTAGTTTGACCACAGTGTCCTTTTGTTTCTCTGAGTGCTCAGGCAGTTCCAGGATGAGTCTCTTGCACTCCGCTATAGCCTGTTTCAACTGCTCTATATCAGATGCCACAAACGAGCCCTACAAGGTCCAAACAAACTCCAGTACAGGGTCAGAAATGCAAAATACCACCCAAAAGTGGTCAAATTGTTATATTATATATAATAGATATTTCAAATGGGTCATTAAATGTTGCCACTATGTATTCTAATGTATATTTGTAATCAAATACAAATATATTCAATTCCAGGTCTGTCCAGTGATGGAATTTGTGCCTCTGAAGACACTGTAGGGTAGTGCAGAAATAGTGGCAAAAGCCAGACAATTCTTTAAAATTTATTTTTGTGCATTATTTACATTTGTGCTGTTTCCATTAGAGATCAGGAAATCTTCTTTTTCTTCCACTCATGAAGTATGACTAAAGTATGAATCTGAAATGTTACCACAGCCAGAGTCTTAATCTTAAACCCTCTAGTGCCACCAACAGTTCAAAGTTTCAGACGTTTATGCATATAACTCTAAGTCCTAGAAACTAAATGTTTCCACTGATTTATTGGCTCATGCCGATTCCAACGAACCCTATGGCACAAGTTTCCATCAAAATGTTTTTTAAATTTTTCTCAGAGGGCGTTTATGTCCAATTTGCATGAAGTTTGGTATGTAGCATCTAGAGACACTCAGGACAATGTTATTAAAAGCTTTTTAAAATGCCTTAGCGTTCTTGTATACCTTGTCTACAAATTATCCAATGAGCATGCAAAAAAAGATATGAGGCTATCTCTTGGCAATGCTTTGGTGCATTCACACGAAACTTGGTATGTTACTTGCGCAGTTTCGTCATAGTGCCACATACTGGTCCAGAGATATGAAAAATGGCTATTTTTTTTACTTTTGAAAATGTTGGCTTAACATCACAAGATTAATCTCTTTAGATTCCTTAAGGCATGCGGAGTCAAACAATACCCATTGTTCCCAGGTTGGCCATTTTTTACGTCAGTCATTTTAAATTTAGCCATAAATGCTATATCTTACGAACGCAATTGTGTATCTTTTACGAAACTTGTTATGGTTCATTATCATCATTGTCTGAAGGTACTTACAAATTTTGGAACTGGCTTTTGATTAACTTTTGATTAATTTGTCTTATTGTCACGAGACTTATCTTTTTAGACTCCCTGGCTTATGTCGAGTGATATACGACACTAAATTTCTCACAGTTTACTGTACTTCCTATCCTCCATTTCGAGTACTTATATTTTTTCGAAAACCTATATTTTCGAAAAAATTATTAAAATATTTTTGATAAATGAAATGGTTCTTGAGTAACACATCAAGATATCAGATGGCAAAATGCTGAAAAGGATCTTAGGCTGTGTCTCAACAACGCTTGCTGTATTGACATGAAACTTTGCAAGTGTCATTGTGACCACATCCTGACAGTGTCATAACAGTTTGGTGAGAGTGCGACCTATTGGTCACAAAATATAACTTCATATGGCTGTAAGTAATGCTGTAAGTTTGTTTTTAAATAGGTTATGTTTTTAAAGCCTATTTTTTAAACAATCACCAGTAATGTCCAAAAATATTTCCTCTTGTGCTCTTAGTGGTCTTGACCCCATAATTGCTGCTTGTAGCAATGTTTATTCTTCTTTTTCTTCTTCTGTTCTTGAGTCTATGGCAGCCCATAGACCCGTAGAACCGTATGGTAAACCAGGCACACAGATAGAGGGCAGTCTGAAATGTTAACACAGCAAATTTGGAGTCTCTCAAACCCTTTAGTGTCACCAACAGTTCAAAGTTTCAATTCAATTTCAATTCAATCTTATTTATATAACACTTTTTACAACGTTACATCGCTTCAAAACAGCTTTACAAATAATACAAAAAGAATAATAAAACACAGAACAAATGTCAGACATGTTCAACAAAAAAGTATTACATAGTATTATTGCAAATAATATGTGTGAGATGTATATTAATAAGACTAATTAGGCATACTAGGTTTATAGTAGGTTTATGAGCAGGTGAGTAGGTTTTACTTATGTTTACACTCATAACTGCTGAATGTCAAGTCCTAGAAACAAAATTCTTTTTCCCCCGATTCCTTGGCCAAGGCATCATGAAAGTTTTTCTACCATTTTGAATTTTCGAAAAAATTCCTCCTAGAATATTTTCTGATTTGCAAAAAATTTGGTATGTAGCATCTAAAGACATCCATGACAAAAAGTTAAATGACCCATGACAAAAATGGACATGGGGCTGTATCTTCGTAATTATTTGGTGTACTGACACTGAACCTGGAATGTGTCATCACAGGCATGAGCTGGGGGTACATGCACAGCTTTGTCACAGCACCACCTACTGGTGCAGAGATAGAAAAGATGACTGTTTTGGCTAACTGATGACTAATGGCTAACTTTTAAATGCTTTGTCCTAAAATCATGATGGTAGTCTCCTTAGATTTCTTGAGGCATGCCAATCGAAGTCATGTCCAATTTATCTTAGTTGGTCATTTTGGATATTGGCCATTTTTAATTTTGTCACAAAATTCTGTATTTTACGAACACATTCATGTATAGTTACAAAACTCAGTATGGTTCATCGAGGCCATCTTCTGACAGGACCTGTAAAGTTTTAGCTCAGTGGTCAAGAGATATAACAAAATTTATGAAAATGATTGTAACATGAAAAATTCAACATATTGTCAACTTCATCAATCTAATATCATTAGATTTGTTGGCTTATGCTGAGTCCTACGATACCAAATTTGCCATATTCTACCATAGTTCCTGTCTGCCATTTTTAATTTTATTTCAAACCTACTTTTTCAAACTCCCCCTACAAAATGTGTCTGATCTGTATGGAATTTGTTATATATCATGTAGACGCACTCATAACAGAAAGTTATTAAACGCTTTTTTATTGATTAAACTATTCTTATATACTGCATCAACAAGTTCTAAGGTGAGTACATCAATAACCTGTATCTTCACAAAACTTGGGTTAATAAGTCTGTGTCATCGCTAGCACATCTTGTTCACCTCATAGATATTTGGTGACAATTATAGGCAATTTTATTGTGTTTTAAGTGCTTTCACCCTTTTTTACCTGATTTTCAGAAACACATCATCAGAAATGTGAACATATATTTCCCTTTGTACCTTTTTGGGGCTTGACCCCATAATTGCTGCTTTTATTTTGTTTTTATATCATCAGAAAACCCCAGTTCTCACATAAAGCTAAAAAGGCCCTGAAAATCACTTCCAATGGGAAACCTCTGCATACTCTGCTTTAGAGCAGAGTAGATGTGTCACGTTCGGTCGGGGAACAACCCAAAGGCAGACAGCCAAAAAACTCATAAGGGGGCAAACAGAGGACCAAAACTCCAAACCGAACTTTACACATGATAACAAGAACTTAACGGAATCCGAACATAACACTTTATAAGCACGTGAACTCAAACATTAACTTCAACAACAACATTAACTTTAATACAGATACAGGGCACTAGCACTACGGACTTACAGACTTAGAAAACATTGACAGAACTTCGACATTGTTTGGACAATGAACCGACAAGGGACAGCAAACACGAGGGCATTAAATAGAACACAAAACAAGGACAGACAGGTGCACAAAATCAACCGAGAATGAGGAAACAAGGGGGCAGGGTCAACACACACGACCAGAGAGCACATGGCAAATGTAAACAAACAGAAGCCATGTGCTTCCACAGAAAACAAAGACCCAGAGCATGAGTCTAGATCCCGACTCCCAGAAACCAGAACCAAGACTAAGATGAGTCAGTATCTAAACATCACGCTCTGACACAGAACACTGGGGATGTCAGGATCCTGGCAAGACAATCCAAATATACTTAAAAAAAGAAGCCAGGACCCTGACAAGATGTTTTATTTTACACATAAGGACAAAAACTTGGGTCCACACTTTGGTCTTTGGAAAGTCATGTTTTCATTGTTTCATTACTAAACAATAAAATCAACCTGCTCAGTCTTCACTGAGAATATTAATATTATTTTTAGATGTGCTCCAAACCCTAAGCCTGTCACTGAATAATGTCTTAAGCCTGTTTCACACACACATATACAGTACATATTGTTAGGGGTGTATATCAGGCATCTCCTCACCATATGATATTGATTCTCTCATTCAGCAATACAATACTTGTCGATACCTCCAAAAATTCAACTATACGATTTCGAGCCGATTCATTCTGATGTATATTGATTGATTTTTCGATATGTAGATATTATGTGCTTAGTTTACACAGTCAGTTACATTTTTATTGCCACAAACTCACAAATGCAACAAAAATACACAACAGGAATGTTTAATTAAACTCTTTACAAATTGCACATCCAGTATCCCAACTGGGCAATTACAACAAAAACATACACTTTAGTTTATATTTTTTAAATAAAAAGAAAAATAAATTATGGGCACATGATTTGAAATGACAGTGACTGTATTTCGTCAGCCAAAATGATTTCTTCAATTCCATTTTTTATTTTTAAATGCACTGACAAGATTTTCGTATTTCCAGAGTATTTTAGCTGGCACTGGCAACGTTTACAAATTACATGGGTTTTCTGTGTCTGTTTCTTCCCAATCTATGTGCTGCGGAAGCAACACCAGTCATTGTGCTTTGACATATAATGCACTTGCAGTGTGTTCTACGACTTCTGTTCACCTCAAACTCAACAATGACTTAGTAAACTAATGTTAAATTTTCAACGTTTCTAAAAAGTTATGAAACACCATTTTCAGCATCTTTTTTTTAAATTTAGTGTCATACCATTATTACCGGATTGTTAATTACTGCAAATCCTAAATGTTTGGCTTTATTCCAGGATTGAAGTAATAGGTTTAATTATAAGCATTTGTTGTGAATTTATAACATTATAATGTGAATCCGTGTTCATTTTGTGCATAAATCATGTGCTATCACTTTAATTCTGTGTGCAGCAAAGCAAAATAGACTTGGTGTGGAAACACTGAGACAATCACAGAAACAAACGCAGGCTCATCTCACTGCATCTCACTACCTACAGTGTGTTTTTTGTGTCACTGCTTAAAAGTGAAGTGATAAATCTCTGCACCACTAAAGTATCTTTTTAGGCAGTTTTCCTAAAAAATCAAATAAAAATCCCCTCATCTCCCATTGGTCTAAACAGGGAGTCAAGCCCTAACTCTCCCACCATTGGTTCAGGTATTGTTGCTGTCCACCTCATTTGCTCAAAGTAATGTTTTAAAAGTCACACAAACTGACAGGGGTTTCCCTTTTCAGGAAATTAACCTAAAAATGCTTTATTTGTAGTTAAACATTAAACTGGCATAGGTGGCAGTATACCACATTAGCATCCAAAAAATGTGCTTACCACAGGTCGAGAGAAGTGATCTTCAGCCAAACCTAGGTCCATGGCACGGTCTGAACTCTCAGTCTTGGATTCAGAGGAAAACATCTCTGACCTCACCTCTGTAGATAGAAGATATCGATTTAGCTCACCCTCTTCTGATTTGTCATCCAGGCTATGACACACATATGCTACTGTCTCATCTACACTAACAATTGTGTCAATGTGACATGGGTGTTTTTACACAATCATTAACATACCAAAGCTGTGGTTACCAGGTATGACTGTAAAAAATAATATTTATAGTCAAGTTTATTATATATATATATATATATATATATTTTAAAGCTACAATCTGTAGCCTCTCTATCGTCATCTCTGATTAATCGCAACGCTCTGTCTGGAATTGCGCTCCAATGGTTTCAGTCCTACCTCTCTGATAGATCCTTTAGGATGTCATGGAGAGGTGAGCTGTCCAAATCACATCATATAGTCACAGGGATCCCTCAAGGATCAGTCCTTGAGACCCCTTCTATTCTACACGACATCTACACGACATGATTAGGTCCTATTATACAATCACATGGCTTCTCTTATCTCTGCTATTCTGATGACACCCAGATCTTCTTCTCCTTCCACCCTGATGATCACACAGTAACAGCACACATAACAGCCTGTCTGGAAGACATCTCGATTTGGATGACACATTACCACCTACAACTCAACCTAGCCAAAACTGTACATCTTGTCTTTCCAGCTCACCCTACTGCCACACACAACTTCACAGTCCAGCTAGGCTTTACAACCTTAACACCAACAAGGACAGCCAGAAACTTTGGGGTTGTCTTTGATGATCAGCTGACATTTTCTGACCACATTGCCAAAACAACATGATCATGTAGATTTGCCTTATACAACATTAGAAAAATCCAGCCTTCTCTCACTAAACATGCAACACAGCTCACTTGTCCAGGCCCTTGTTCAGGCTTGTTCAGGCTCTTGTCATTTCTAGGCTGGACCACTGCAATGCTCTGTTGGCCAGTCTTCCAGCACGGGCACTCAACCACTACAACTGATTTCGCTCGACTGGTCTTCAAAGAGCCTAAAAGAGCCCATGTCAACACCCATTCTACATCCCTATGGTCAGCAAATTAACGTCGCCTTGTAATACTGTCTTCTAAAGGCACACAATCACTTGCTCGCAGGTTCATCTTCATCATCCCTTGCTAGTGGAATGATCTTTCAAACACTATTTGGGGTTTACTGAAATTTAATGTAACACGTGAGGTTATCAAGTTTTTATTTTCATTTTCAAGTCATGGTGCAATAGGTAAAAAGGTCTTATTTTCTAAATATTTCTATGAATACAGGACAAAGTATATTAGAGGGTGAAAACAATCTACAGTCCTGTTATGGATGTGCCCTTCCCAGGAGATGTGGATTATTGAGTACAGACTAAACAGGGATGCAATCAAAACTTCCCCACTGCTGTGTGTTTCTTTTGCCAGTGTTTTTTTAAACTCTGTGACTTAAACTTTTGCATTCTGCATTTAAATTTGCATTCTGTTTAAATTCAAATTGATGTTTCACCATGCCTGGCATAATAAATTGTTATTCTTGATATATTTGAAGTTCTTCAGAAATTGTTATTACCAGTAGATTAGAAGGAAAATAATTATCTAAAAAACATCTTTTCTACCTCTCACTCCTTCTATATGTTAGGATAAGACCTTGTAGTTGAATAGAGCATGATTACCACCTAGATTTCTAGGTTTCTGTCTATCACCTGACATAGCAAGCTTGATGATTATGAATAAGATAACTATTACTTATTCTGAGCAAGCATGAGGCAACCAGATTTAATAATATTAGTTTACATAGCAACCTCTGACTACGATCAGACTAACAATTTTGTGACCATGAGATCAACGTATTTCAGCCGGCGTGAGACTCTGTGCGACATTGGGTTCCTAAAGAATAAATAACTAAGAGTATGAGAATTTACAAATAATTAAACCCTAAACGATGATCAACAGATAATTTGTAACCACTAGTGAATGACCTAATTGACCAAACAGCTGTGTTGGTAAGTTGATTTTTATTTCCCTTTTAGAGAGTGTTGAGGGAAAGCACAGACACACCCCGTATAGACACATTTGTAAAACGTGTCAGGTACCCACTGTTAGACTGGAGGCCATAGAAGGCATAAGAAGGGAGGGTCATAGGAATATTAAAACAACATAACAGAAATGATAGCGGCAGTCTAGATAAGGAGATAATGGATTCTCTTGGACTCCAAATTAAACTACTACTTCTTCGTTTGAACGCTAATAGACTGGAAATTACATGGACTAATGACCAGATTTTGTCATGGTACTGCACAGAAGGCTGTAAACTAAAAACATTGTGCACATTTATGAAAATCCCTGTGGTGATCATTTATTTACTTTGTCAGAACAATATCGCAACAATTGCAGAAACCGAGCAAGTAATGGTGAGTGTTCAAGAACTAATGATATAGGCAACGTAAATGATATGTAAACCTGGGTAAGACAGAGCAATGCATTAGAAGCACAGATTAAAAGCTTGAAACCAAATTGAAATTGGGCAGGGAATACACCAAAGCATTGCTACGATGGTGCAGGATTCCCCATGGCTGCAGTTAAACATGTGGCGAAAAACTCAACTGGCAGTAATGCACAAAATGATAGCAATGCTGAGGACATTGCTTTAACAAAAAATAACCGTGGTTGATGCCAGAACCTTATAGAAAAGAGGTGTAATTCAGATGAAGCATCCCCAGAAGGCACGCAATACCCATATTTCAGTGTACAACCTAAAGTTTGAGATGTATGGCAAATAACTCTTCTTACTATTCCAAATGATCTTAAATGAAAAATGCCTAATAAATTAAGATCTAGGGACAATATAATTAAGCGGGAGAATACTTTTTCTGCTACAACAATAGAGTGCAGAATTATTTTAGGCTACAAGCAAAATGATGCAACTTGAGATGTTTGATGATGCAGTTCAGCCACTAACTCTCCATGTTTAACCATCCCGAAACTTAATGGTAAATAGCAACTTTGCATTGACTATCAATGCTATCCTAATCAAGTGTTGCTCAAAGCAAAGCAAATCTCAACTAGCACTTCTTGGTTTACTGTACTTGTTATTAAAAATGAATTTTGGTCTATTAAAGTCACACTTTAAATGCACAATTTAAATTAAATTTTTATTTGAGGTATTTTATTTCTAATTTTGCTGACACCGCTGCACCATTATATGCCCTTTTAAAGGGGAAAACTAAACGGACAGATGTCCTTGAATAGACACTGTCAAATAGTTCCACCTTCAGGTTAATGTTTATGAGAACACACCAAGCAAAGTGTTAGCACATGAACATGAAGGAAAACTGCATTCTATTGTATTCCGGAAACAAATCTCCAGTTGAACAGTAATTCTGTGTACACAACGTGTTGGCAGTGTACTGGATATTAAACACAACTGACCCCATTGTGGGCTTTCAGCTGGTGATTGTACATCAGTACAAATTCTGTTACAAGGGAGAATAAAAGGAGTTTTGTCTCAAAGACTTGCCAGATGGTTAGCAGATATACAATCGTGTGACATCACAACCGCAAACATGCACATTTTTACACATATACTCGGTAATGCAGATGGCCCTCCGCACACTTGTGTGTCTGAGCAAGAGGTACCTAGCCCCTGTCTATGATCATGAAATTCCAGGCCAAATGCAAGTATACATTGACGCTCCCGGTTTAAACAAAATGATCATTGCACCTTATCTCATCTGTAGGTACAAGTGCGATCCAAGCCGCACCAATTGACTTCAAGCAATATTAGATTTGTGGGAAGAACTAAAACCACAATTAAAATGAGATCAGCTGACTACTGTAGATGAGGGCATCATATTGGGAGATGCCAAATATGCAGACCCTGAACCACTCAAGAAACCAATATTATATCAATCAAATTATATCATGATTATGTACATATATCTGTGACTAAAACATTGCAGCAAATACAAAGACAAGTCTGTTGGTTAGAGATGGCAACAGATATTGAAAGATGTTTCAGTGGACAGAGCCACCAAAATGGGCCACAATTGTCCTTACAAATGGATTTCATTGGCACGCTACCCAGTTCCAAGGAGGTGGTACTTTAAGTTCTGGGACCTCTTGTGATCCCTCTTGTAAACTGTGTTAAAACAACAAGGAAAGGCCAAAAGTGCTACAGGCTGTGCTAAGGCAGCAACAGTCAGACCTCACCAACAATACCCAATTTAAACCAGTTTCTGAAACAAAGTTTACAGAAAGGGACATGGTAATGATATATGTCTTTGTAAAGCAAAGTGTGTTCTCTCCTCCGTGGAATGGTCACTATGAGATTAAAGCTATTTTCAATAGCTGTGTGGCTGTGTCCATCAGAGGTAAACTAAATGGTACCACATGTCCCAATGCAAATTGTTTAAAGGATTGAAAGGTAATTAACTATACCACTATCTGTTTCAGGGTAGCCACCGCAAATCCATGGAGACCGGACACAAGGAAGGTATCTGGACCCACCTGTATCAAGTTGTGACAAAGGGTAGGTTTGGGAATATGCCAAGGCTCATCCATAGTCTACATCACAATGCCACCTAGAAAAGTAGTTACATGGCCTCCTGATATAACACCAGAACCAAACTGTGCAACAAAAAATTGCTTTAACCTTACAAAACAAGAAATTGCATGTTACTTTACATATTTTAAAGTCAAAATGACAATTTCCAAGAAAATGGAATCAACAGCGCAAATTATAAATTATTATTATGAACTTACAGTTGTAAATCGGGCTAAGGAGATCGTTTTGAACACTGACTTTTGTACTTGCTTAATAATTGATTTTTGTTTATTTCAACCAAACAAAGTTACGGATTGCAGCCTTAATGGTTTCAACTGAGATGTTTTTCCAGAGCTGTCTGGATAAACAAACAATATGTGTTTGTGTCGCAATGACAATTTTTTTTGGTTGTAAGTTCCACTGCAATGGTGTTTGGTGGCGGACGTGATGGTTTGTGTATTTCACAAACTGCTGATCTAATTCAATTTTTATGCACAAGCATCTTAGAGTTCACAGAGCAGGGTTTTCCAAACAGGGGTTTGCAAGAGAACTGCAGGGGGGACGTGAGTTGATGAAAAGCAATCCTTTAAATTACAATACATATTACATATTACATACAAAAAATACATATTCTGTTACACCTGATATTCTGACATTCTGATACACCATATCAGAAAACATCTTGGGTAATGACTGTAACCCTTGTACCATGAGAAGGGAACCAGACTCTGCAGTTAATGACGACACTTTAGGGAATGCCCTCAGTGTGCAAGCCTTTAAAAGCACATGTGAAACTAGTCCAGTTCAGATTGGTGTTGTAAAAATCTCCCACAGAGGGTCCACGAGGAGTGTTATTGTTACGGAGGAGGCTCCAGTACCGCCTTCACCGCGCCACCATAGGGAACCGTCTCCAGAATACTAAACTAACCGGATTCCATCGAACTACAACTCCCACAATTCCGCATACCTGGGTCTGATCGCTTCTTGTTTGCCATCTGATTCTCATCAATCACACCCTATTTACTATGGACTATTACAGAACTGTGCGAAGTCCTGATTGCCCTGTCCGTCATTACCGAGCATTTTTCACTTGTTGTTCTCGTTTTTTTTTATTAATTGCTGCCTGCCCTGTTTTTGGATCGCTCTACTGTTTCTGATTGTTTGCTGCCTGCCCTGACCCGGGCCTGTCTAACGATTACGCTTTGCTTTGTCTCCACTACTACTGTTCCCTGTGTTTTGACCCTGCCTGTCTGTTATTCTATTAAAATACTGCAAATGGATCCTAACTCTTCTGATGCTTCATTACAGTTATGATGTCCGAGAACCATACTGGGTCAGCCAGAACGGGGCTACTAGAAATAGGCTTACCCCATCCCATTTGACACTCTCTAGGGATCCTAGGAGCAGAACAATTGGGGATAATACGTACAGGCACCACCACAGCCACAAGGCCGTTGGCCCCCCCAACGGTCTCTCAAAAAGAGCCCTTCAATGACTGCGTCCCATCCTGTAAGGGAGACATCCCTGTCAACAAAAGGTTTAGATATGAGGATGGCACCAACACCGGGCCCTGGAACAGAAACCAAGACTTCTTTCATATGGCCAGGGAAAAGTAGGGCTGCACAATTTGGAGAAAAAAAAATCTAATTCTGCTCAAAATTGCGATTTGTGATTTAAAATGCGATTTACTATTATTTATAAAAAGAGCCACAGGTTTGTTGTGGTGGTTTTAACAGCATCAAAGAAAGACCAAGCATAACACAAAACAAACTATTCTAACATTGTGCTACTGTTCATTTAAAACCACTTAAACATTGTGGCAATATTTTTTAAGTTGTCATGATGCAAACATCTGTCATGACAAATTAAGAAAATATCTACAGTATCTTGAATAAAGTTACATTAACAAATAGAAATAAAATCTTAAACTTTTGCTCTTCTGCCGACACACTTTGTTGCGGAGTTGAACTGTGCAGTGTTAAAATACCCCTACTGGTTAAACTCTGCATTAAACATAAAATGTGCACGAAGCAAACTGTCAAGAACTAAGCGGACGCTCGATACCATATCTGATCGCTCTTGCGATTTGAAAATCACATTTTTTAAAATCGCGATTTTGGTTTAACAACGATTAGTCACACAGGCCTAGAACAACCCTGTTTTAGGACCCTGTGAGTTACCCTGATCATTCTCCTTAGAGTGCACTTCTTGTTCCAACACCCGGAAACTCAAACTAGACTGAAACTGGTTTTACATGTGCTGCCAATGCTTGCACACTGAGGGTGCTCCCCCAAAGTGTCATCATTGAAAGGGAATTGCAAGCTTATGAAAAATAGACAGATATATGTAACAATATAATCTGTTGAAATGTGTAATAATAACAATAGCTATGTAAAATATTACAAAAATGGATTAAAAAATAAAAGTTTACTTAAAATCTCTACTTCAAGTAAATAATTGCGGTTAAATGGGTTTGAACGTTTGAAAAACCCTGAGATATAGTATTCAGTGAGCAGTAGTGGGTGTCTTGTGTGAATGCAGAGGACAATGGACAAATTGCTTCAAGCTGATAGAAAAACAACTAAAAAAAACACCTGTTATAACAGATGTAAGCATAGGATAATCTCCGAACACACAACACGTCGAACCTGAAGGCAGCAGAAGACCACAACGATTGCCACTTCTATCAGAAAAGAACCCAAAGAAGTGAAGCATTGGTTCACTTCTTTGAACCAATGCTTTGATTTTCCAGGAATTTGCGTTCTGCTAACGAACGTCGCCTGGTGGTTCCATCCCAACGTGGGAGGAAATCACTTTCCCGGACTCTCTCTTTCACTCTGCCCGGTTGGTGGAATGAACTCCATATCTCCATCAGAATGGCTGAGTCATTAGCCATTTT
>JAZGTI010008618.1:0-19912 GCA_036877585.1 Botia kubotai | reverse complement strand
ACACACATACACACACACCACCAAACACAGCAGCTATTATCAATTCTAAAACATTCCCATTACAAGATTTCAGTGTGTCTGAACATGTGCAGATATACAAACTGACACGTGCATGATCACAACAATGTTTGTTAGAGGTCTCACAGACATCCTGTGTTTCAGTATGATCGTGCTATAGTGGGGAACAAGCTTTCTTATTCTCCTTTCTTTCTTTCAAGCATATTCAAGTAATGTGTTTTTATTTGTTATGTGTTACATTTTCCTCAAAATTGTAATGGACTACATGTAACTATCTTTAATGGACTGGACTTTTGTCTTCATCTGAGGCATGTTCTGACTGAGTTATTTATGCTCATTAGACTGATTAAATGCTAACAGCTGTGTGTATGTGTGTTTCTTCACAGAAAATAATTATTATAGTGTCGGTGGTTTTGGTGGTTTTGGCGATTATTGCTTTGATAGTGGGTTTATCTGTAGGTCTGAGATGAGGAGTCTCTGGTGAGTCATTTTTAAAGGAAAGCGTTTTCTGTTTGGGAAGAGGGATTGGGAAGAAGGGTATTTGGGAATAAGGTTGGTGTGGGTGTTTGGGAAGAAGATTGGTGTGGGTGTTTGGGAAGAAGATTGGTGTGGGTGTTTGGGAATAAGGATTGGTGTGGGTGTTTGGGAATAAGATTGGTGTGGGTGTTTGGGAATAAGACTGGTGTGGGTGTTTGGGAATAAGATTGGTGTGGGTGTTTGGGAAGAAGATTGGTGTGGGTGTTTGGGAATAAGATTGGTGTGGGTGTTTGGGAATAAGATTGGTGTTGGTGTTTGGGAATAAGATTGGTGTGGGTGTTTGGGAATAAGATTGGTGTGGGTGTTTGGGAATAAGATTGGTGTGGGTGTTTGGGAACGAGGGTATTTCTTTTGTGGATATAAAGTTCTGGTGACTGGATTCTTATGGTTTCTCCTGGATGTAAAGCATGTTTTTGTTCGGCTTTGGGATCCAGTTGTGATCTGTCTGTTTGTTTGTGGTTTTAATTTCTGTGTTCTCTGGGTTCTTTCATGTTCTCTGGGTTCTTTCATGTTCACTGGGTTCTGTCTGCTCTAGACAGAACCCAGTTCTTATGGTAAGAGTGTTAAATTCTTCTGTTACTGAACACTGCTCCATTTTATCTCTTGTAGAAGATGATCATACTGGGTGTGGTTGGGATTGTGATAGTCTTCATCATCATTATCATCATCCTCACTCAGGTTCTATAAGATCATAACCTCTTCATCATCACGTCTCTTCTGGGGCTGCTCGCAAACACTCCATTATTATTATGATGTCATCTTCCCTTTGTCCCTGGCACCCTCCCTCATTTATCTTGGAGTGAAGAAGTTTGTCAAGACCAAAGCTCCACCCCCTCCACCTGTGGCTCCTCCCCTCATCAACACAAGCCAATGGAAACTACTTTGTTGGGACTTTTTTACGACACTGTGAACATTTAAGGAAGTTTTGTATGTACATAAATGGACAAAAATTGACACAGGACATCCATGGTAACAGCTGCAGGATGTCACTTTACTGATTGTGTATCGCTGTGAAATGAACTTGCTGGAATAAGCTAAACGTCCAGAACGGACCTGCTTTCAGAGAATTATGTTTTCAATGTGATAAAACCCTGTATGTAAAAGACAGATTGAACCAAAAGAATACATTAAATTTTATATTTTCTAAGTGTGTTGTAAACATATGAGCAGTTATTGGATGGATGGATGATGGTTGGACGTGTCTAGAGTGAATATAGTTTTGTTGTAAGGCTCTGATAAAATGATGTTCATCTACAGTGTCAAAACAGCATTGATGATGTCATTCCCTTAAACATGAAGTTCTAACTATTACTACATGCTTGAGCAGAAAATACAGGGACAAGCACAAATTCTGTATGTTATAAAAAATAGACTGTGAAACATATCGTTTTTAATTTAAATTGGTAGCAACAGTTGCCAAGACAATATGCCAAAGTTTTAAACACATTGATAAATTGTTTGCTGTTTCTCATACAGTGAAAGTTTAAAGTATATGTTTTTGACTACATGAAATGACATGTGTTAGGGTGGCCAGGCAGGTTTATGCTGAACTGGGTCACCGTCTGGTGATGTCAACAGATCTGTATATATTCCTTTTCTCAAAAGGAAGAATTGTTATTAGGAACAACGAACAGTAGAGCTTCTTGTTTGGTTTGTATAATGAGTCAACGACACACCTGATGTGAGAGACTGTATAATCAGAACCCATGTGAGCTACACCCAACGGTAAGTTCCTTCTCTTACACACAAACAGACATAATCCCAGCCCGCACCTTTCCTTTGTTTTATTCCTCTGTCCTGTTTTGTCTCTTAAGAAGTATCATAAGTACCTTTATGTCTATTAGATTTACTTTCATGTGTTTATGTTTTTCTGTCCTCCTGTTATTTCTTCTCTCTGGTTTTCTGTCTTTCTCTCAATAGAAGAAAATGATGATCATGCTTTGCTGTGTGATTCTGGGGATTGTTGTCTTTTCTTACCTTTACAGCTTCTTCTCTTAATGGTGAGCATTCAAGTGACACAGATCGTGTGTACATGCTGCTTGTGTATGAGGGAGACCGGGGCAGGTTGTCACAAAGGCTACAGCAGTAACTATAAGGTGTCGAGTCAACAGTCCAATCACACAAATGTGTCTTTTAGTTTGTAATAGCTGTTGAGAAAAAACAGCATACATTAAGCAAGCGTTAAATAAGTTAAAAGTTCTCAGGGGTAAGAGTATTTTCATAAATGTCAGGTTGGGGCAGGTTGTCACATGTTTATATTATATGTTATTATGACTGCCCTTGGGCATGTTTACAGAAAAGTTACAAGTGTAGTAAATTAACTGTATCTTTCTCCTGGGCAATAAAGGTGGAAATGTTTTATGACATGTTTATGACTTTACACAGAAACTGGCTTTTTTTATACTGTGAGAATTATTCACAATATATAATACAAAGTGACAACTAACCCCCGTCTCCCATCTGCATGTTTAGATTTAATTTGCTCCATCTGTTCTCTCATCTCAAATCTTCATTTTTTACTGTGTTTCAGACTGAAATAAGAACACGACACAAGCAGCTCCGTTTTCACGTTGTCATGTTTTCCTGTTTATAATGTGGTTCATTGAGACAAACCTCAAATACAGATCGATCCAGCGCCCCCTGCTGTACACCCACCGCTGCACACCGACTCACCTGTGCTCTTTATTCCTCAAAAACATCAAGTTCAGATCTGATTAAAAACAGGAGTGAAAAGACATGTACATATTTTTACATTCCTTTGTTCGTTAAATGTTTCTGGTTAATGTTTCATTGTCGTATTTCTCGCATCTCTCGTATTTCTTATAGTGTAATAAGGAAATAAAACCGCAGTTTTATTGTTTGATTGTGTTTGGTAGTGTCGCTATTCATATGTAAGCAGTTCTTAATCGCAATTAATTAAAATGACTCCCTATGAAAACCTGTTTTTGTTTTGTTTTGTGTAACTTACTGTACAGCCCGTACAGGCGGGAGATTATTATTTGCTTGAAAGATTTCTTTCAAATCAGTTCTGTCTGACCTGGATTTAATCCACCCATTACAAACATTAACCAGTTTATCTTTTAATATAAACGGCGACAGAAACCAGTAACAGAGCATCACTGAAAGACTGCACGTGTTTGTTTTATTTGGCTGTACAAGACATCGCATTGTGAATTATAACGCCTTCCAATTAATCTTAGCGAGTGCTGTTGGTTTTTGAGTATTATTAATTACCAATGGTTTGGGGTTATTATTTTGGTTAGTTATTAATGGCAAAACACACTAATAAAGAGTTTTGTGTGTTCACATATGTCGGTTTATATTGTAATAAAATATAATCTCTGCACTAATAGGCTGTTACAATGACCCGATTTTCTCTTGTCAGCCAATGAACTGCCGGATAACTCGCAACAATATGAATATTTATTAACGCCCGTATCATAATGAACGAGCAGGAGGCGTGAACGATAAACAATCCCCTCTGAGTGACATCCGTTTGGCCCAATCATCATTTGCATTGCGGCTCGCTCATTGGCTGTTGAATTCCGAGGGCGTGTCGTATGTTAGCTAGTAGTGGTGTGTGTGTATCATGACAATCTGAAAATGGCGGACGCGAGCGGATTGATTTAACTTTATCACCCAAAAATAAGAATATCAAGTGAGGAGCGACACCATCGCACAGGGTGATGATGCAGTTCAGCGGGAGTTTCTAAGCCCACTGACCCGCAGCGACGCGACACTACCGGCAGAAAGCGAGAGTTTAAGGCCAGGTATTGTTTAAAGGGCTTTTTGTTTTGTTTCTAGCAGGCTAACGGGCTAGCGGGGGTTGTCAATGGAAATGCTAGCGGATTAGCTGGTTAGCCCGACACTACCAGAGACTAGAGTCGAGTACTTTACGCCCAACAAATGCATTTCACCAGCAAAGCTGTTAAAACGGAGTCTCGTGTTTACAATGAGCCCGTGTTTAAGTTTGTTCTTGGTAACGTTCTTGGTTCTCAGGCAAACAGCGTTACGCCGTTCGGTCAGGCTAGCAGCCTCAGTAATAAATGAGCTGTAATAAATGTCAGCTATCTGTCATTTACACAGTTCTTCACTCTGTAGTCATTTCTGTATTGCTTGTAATTGTGGGGTCGAAACATATCTCACGGTTTGGCATTTTACACGTTTGGTCTGTTTTTGATTGGTCGTCTCATGAATGGGAAGTTAGGAGCATTTAAAAGGACTGTGTTGTGTGATTTGAGCGTAATACTGCTGCTTCTAATAATCGTGTCTCAAAATCGTTACCTACCTAGTCAACACTTATTAGTCAACACTAACACTTATTACATTTATGAAATTAGAATTCCCATAAAAGCTGTCTGGATTTATAGCTGCTGACGAGCCACACGATTGTAGTGCGCTAGAATTACAATCTAAAAAGGTTTTCATGATATTTATTCGTGTCAATCTCAATTACTATATTGCTTGCTTGGAGAAAACAGTCCCAACATAGTTTTTATTGCCGAGGCGATAAAGTAAAGACAAACTTGAACTTAAAGATGTGTTGACTGTTTATCTTATTTCGTGAAAGTGTTTCAGAGCAGGCAGGTTTCGGCAGTCTCAGTTGTATTAGGCGTCATAGATCAATTATTAGTGCAGTTATACTTTCTGCACCTGATCACGTTTATCACGAGCCTCTGCGAGAAGCGCCACTAATGTATCCCTTCATCTTTTACAGCATGGAAGAGGAAAGTTTCCGCTACAGCAAGCGCCTGGTAAGTTTCCAGTTAACACACGAAGTCTCTTGCAAACCAAAGAAGTATCTGGGGAGCGTTTATAAACTTTAGGATGCTGCGATGACGTCACACGCCCACAGCTGGCGCTCAGTTTGACGTCACACCCCAGGGAATTGTTGATGTTGTAGTTAACACTCCCGTTGGAGGTCGAAATTATTTATGGTGATGATTATAATTAACTGTATCTTCTTGCATGCCTGAGTGTTTGCATTGTTATATACCTACATCTCTGCCTCGTTCTAGTATTCATAACTTTGCAAAGTTACAAAGATAAAGTTTTATTTATACTTTAAAATTACAAACAGAGTTTTCAATAGTTACCTTCAAAATCAATTTCAGCCTAATGCTGCAGTTCTTTCACTTGATTGTGGATTGGCTAGTCTCCTGTTTGCTCAACTGATCTTTTGCCTTCAGCGGACCGGCACGCGACGGCGGTACCAGGATGACGGCATTTCAGACGATGAGATCGAGGGAAAGCGCTCCTTTAACCTCCATGAGAAACTCAAGAGTGACCGATACAACTCCGATCTGATCAAGGTTATGGATGGGAAAGGTCTGTGTTACACCTGACGTTTATTTCTGACACTGACTTGCGTTGCTTCTTAATATTTGACATATGGACATTTGCGTAAGCCAGCCATGATATGTGCCAGCCACAGGAGATAAACTCTCTGAGTTTCTTCCTCAGCATGGGCAAAAGGTCCAGCTTTTTTCTACAGTAGAATATTTTTAAATAAAATGGTGCTCTTTGGTCATTCATGTAACACATGTCTGTGTGGGTTCTGTGTTTTTAAAAGTTTAATAAGCAGATATAAGCAACACAGAAGTAAACCTCACTGCTCCTGACGGCATGTTGAAGTCTTATGGTGTGTGTTGTGTTCTCCTCAGACTTCACTTTGGAGTACATCCAGCAGGAGGGGCTCCGCACCCCCATTATCTTTAAGAAACCAGATGGGCTTGGCATCAAGTACGGCTCATTTCATCATGATGTTTCATCACTGTTTGTTCAACACGCAGACCACATGAAACTGATCTGGAACTCTCCTCATGTCTCTTGCAGGATGCCTGATCCAGACTTCAGCGTCAGTGATGTGAAATTGTTTGTGGGTAAGACAGTTTTACTTCCTCTATCACTCTGTCAAGCTTTGGACATCACCACCTTGTTTCAGTTTCATGATTCCAATCCCCGCCCCTTTGCTCTGATAGGCAGTCGCAGGATGATTGACGTGATGGATGTGACCACTCAGAAGGGCATCGAGATGTCAATGGGTCAGTGGAGGAGATACTACGAGACGCCGCCGTCTGAGAGAGATAAACTGTATAATGTGATCAGCCTCGAGTTCAGCCACACAAGACTAGAGAATCTAGTCAAGAGACCCGCCTCCGTACGTATGCGCACGCAAACACACGCGTGTTGTGTCTGCATGAAACCGCTGGCTAATGTTTCAGCTTGTGTTGGCATTAGGTGGATATGATCGACTGGGTGGACAACATGTGGCCGAGGCATCTCAAAGAGCGACAGAGAGACGCCACCAATGCCATCATAGACATGCAGTACCCTAAAGTGCAGAAGTGAGCCTACTGTTCTCGTTCATTTCCTGTGTGTGGTAATGCACGAGCAGTATGAAGCTGGTGTGTTAAACAGCAGTGGTGTGTTGTTTCAGATACTGTCTGATGAGTGTGGAGGGATGCTTCACTGATTTCCACATTGACTTTGGAGGCACGTCAGTCTGGTATCACATACACAGGGGAGGGAAGGTGAGATTCGTCTCTTAAACATTCAATAGTATAAAAACTGACACACAGTGAATTAAACACCGTTTACCGCCTGTTACAATATTATCCTTTTTATTAAATAGTATATGGAATGTTTGTTTGCTGGTTTGTTGTTGCATGTTCTTATAATGTTACTTGTTAAGCGTGGGGCATCCAGCTACCCTATAAATAAAGACTGTACTATTTCTCATATTTCTCAATATCTCATTGTGTTCAAATGTTTTTAGGACAGTCCAATCTAATATTTAATCTAGAAATAAATCATTTCAGCTATTATAACTCATGTTATTGCTAATATTGTGTATTTTAAATAGATGCCATAAAAAGATTGTAAACGTTTACACTTGACCTTTCAGTGTTTCGTGTGTACAGAATTTTTTATTAGGTTATGTGCTTCACACCGCAGGTTTAAATGGTCTTCTGTTGCGGTATTTATGCTTGCTTGAATCATAAGTTCTGTTTTAAAGTTCTGTTTCACACCTCGTTCCCACGAATGATTTCAGGTGTTCTGGCTGATCCCGCCCACACCGCAGAACCTGGAGCTCTATGAGAACTGGGTGTTGTCAGGGAAACAGGGTGACATCTTTCTGGGTGATAAAACCTCAGCATGTCAACGAGTTGAACTGAAGCAGGGCTACACGTTCATGATCCCTTCAGGTATACACACAGAACAGTGATGGGTCGCTTCTAAAACCCAGCACGGTTACATCTTACTGGTGGCCCGCATGACACATGCTGGGTCCAGTACAGTTGTTGTTGTTTATTTTCTGAATGGAGTTTCTTCTACACAAAGTGGCTGTTGTTTAAAGCATTGTGTGTGTTTGTTTAGGGTGGATCCATGCTGTGTACACCCCAATGGACACGCTGGTGTTTGGGGGTAATTTTCTGCACAGCTTTAACATTCCCATGCAGCTCAACATTTACAACATTGAGGACCGCACGCGGGTGAGGCTGCTCATGCAAACATGCTTTCACACGCACGCATGTTCTGCTGCAGTTTGATGACATATTTGACCCGTTTCTGTGCTTTGCTCTCCACGCAGGTCCCTTCTAAGTTCCGCTACCCGTTCTTCTTCGAGATGTGCTGGTACGTGCTGGAGCGATACCTGTACTGTCTGACCAACACCTCTCACCTCACGCCCGAGTTCCAGAAGCACTCGCTGGGCATCGGTCAGTCACACCAGCACCTGTGAATCTGTACGTGTAGCTCATGCATCAGCGTGACTGTAATCACATCAGTGTTTCTGTCGTGTGCTTCACAGGGCTGAAGAAGGAGGACGTGATGAAGGGATTTAATGGTCACACAGGAAATGGAGAAACAGAGCAGGAGGTGAAGGAAGAAGCCGAGGAGGAGGAGGCTGCACCTGCCCCTCCTGCCCGTCCAGGGGTCAAAGTTCACCTGACTCCCTTCGAGCTGGAGGGACTGTGGCAGTTACTGCAGAAGCTGGAGGAGCTGCCAGCACACAAGAAATGTGTCCCAGCAGGCATCAGAAATGCCCCAGCACTGCTCACTGACATACGGGTACAAGCATCACATGACTGGAGAAATAGTCATTTCTCAGTGTTTTTATTAGTAGGTACCCGTATGTCACTGTATTAATTCTGTGTTCATTTTTCTCCTCTCCCTCTGCAGAAGCTGCTAGAAGAACATGCCAATGATAACCCCAAACTGTCTTACACTGGAAAACCAATTGTCCAATGGCCCAAACGGGTAAGCATACAGCAGAGATCTCCAGTGAGCTCCACAGAGCTGCAGAGTTCATCTCCAGCTCTAATCACACCTGAAGCAGCTCATCAAGATCTTTGACACTGACAGAAACATCCAGCAGGTGTGTTGGAGGAGACTGGAGATCATCTCTGCAGCTCTCTGGACCTCCAGGAACATGGATTGAAGACCCCTGTTATTCTGTGACAACCAGCCTTACCAGCACAAATGAGCAGATGACTGAAGTTAAAAATGCATGTCTCTCCACAGCCCTCGTGGTATCTGCCACCCCCTCCTCCCCCATCTCTGCTGTACCGCCCTTGCACTCCCGGTTCGGCCTCCCTTCTGCCCCCCGTTCCTCGGCCTGTGAAGCCCTCTTCCTCCATCTCTGCTCTGAGACGCAGGCGTGTGCGCTGCAAACGCTGCGAGGCCTGTCTGCGCACCGAGTGCGGCAACTGCAACTACTGTCGGGACATGAGGAAGTTTGGAGGACCAGGCAGACTGAAGAAGAGCTGTGTCCTCAGACAGTGTCTTGCAGTGAGTGCTTTTAACATCACGTGTGGCATACAGTACACAACCACTGTACAGTTAAACCCAAAATAAACATGATACAGTTTACTCTCCCTCAAGCCATCACAGATGTATATGACTTCCAGCTGAATCTGAGTTATATTAAATAATATCCGCGCTCCTCCCAGCTTTATAATAGCAGTGAATGGTGCCCGAGATTTTGAAGCTCCAAATTTAAATGATTAAACTACTTGTAAACTACTTGTAAACTGGCCACTAGTGATTGGATCACCAGAGATGAGTATCAGGTGTAAACGGGGCTTTTATGTTGTTATGTTCTGTTTGTAGCCGGCACTTCCTCTCACTGCAGTTTGCGGGATTTGTAAGGAAGGCTATCAGGAGACCGAAGACCCCGAGTCCGTCCAAACGCTCATGGAATGTTCTGAATGCGCTCAGATCACTCATCCAGAATGTATAAAGGTACGTGTGTGTGTGTCTATCCACCATTGTGTGCAATTAGCTGTCGTGCACTGCTGTTATATAAAATCTGTGTGTCGCAGGTTCCAGGGGAGGGTGTTATCCATAAGGACCTTCCCAGTTGTTGGGTGTGTCCACAATGTATCCAGGCGAAGAAAACCAAGGTTCACTGTTTTTTCTGCCCCTACAGCTGACTATTTAACACCTGATTCATCATTCTTTACAAACCTTTACACAGTGTCGTGTGTCAGATATTGATTCTTAGCTTAGATCTTATGATCGGTTTTATAAATCAGATTTGTCCTCTCTGCAGTCTTCCAGCAGCAGTGAGGATGAGTCTGAGAGCAGCGTGTCTGTCGCTAGTCTCTCGTCTGCTCCTCCGGCGAAGCGAGCTCACAGAGAGGGGATCGGAGTGGGGGGCCTGCGTGCAGGGCGTCGGGGTCGGCCGTCTCTCCCCACGTCCTCTCTGCCTCTGACCCGCTCCAGACGCCAGCCGCCCCCTTCTCAGAGACTCCTGCTGCAGCACCAGCAGAACAGAAAGAGAGCTGGAGCGCTGGAGTTCCAGCTCAGGAAAAGGGTGAGGACACACACACACACACACACACACACACACAGCATCTACAGATGTGCTGTAATACTACATTCCAGAGTTGAGCAGAACACACTTCAGGTGGGACTGTTACAATAGCAGATTTTCACTACACAGTCATTGTGGCAAATTGTGGGTTGTGGTTAAACAAATAGCGGCTGGGCTGTAATTTCTCTGTGTTGATTCTCTGTGTAATTTCTCTGTGTTGAACCAGTCACTGGACTTGTGAGCTTTATTGCTGTATTGTTTTCTGTTGCAGATCAAATTGGAAAGGAACAAAATCCTCCAGTCGGTGAGTCAGTGTTTTTAGCCTGTGACATCTGCTTCCCTCATCGCAGCTCTTCTGTAATCACGTGTTTATCATCGCTTCTCTCTGTCGCTCTCGGCTGTGCTGTCGTTCTCTCTGCTTCTGTCTTTCTGTCTCTCAGAACCGTTCGTCTGTCTCTCTTTCTCCAAAGCTCCTGCGTCAGCGGAGTCTGGAGAGAGGGGGCACGGTCAGGCCCGCGCCGGCCCGGAGCGCCTCCCGAGGCAGGGGTGCCCCCTCGTGTCGCGGAAGAGGAGTGCGCCTGCGAGGTGGCAGCGGTCAAGGTGGAGGTCTCCGGGAAAGGATGGAGATGGAGGTGGAGGGGGGTGATTCTGTGGAAGACGAGCAGGAAGAGAGGAAGGAGAATGGGCAATGTGCTGGTAAAGAGAACCGGCCCCAGAGGCTAGGGGGAAAAGCAGGGGAAGAGGAGAACGGCGACGGGCATCAGAACGGAGAGCGTGAGGCCAGCAGTGAGGCTGGAGAGCCCACTCACTCTGATACTCCTGCTGTGGTGACAGACGATACCAAAGGTCAAGGTTCATGCGTTACAGTCACTTTGCAGCCGTCCAGGGGTAGGCGTGACCCCAGCGCCATTGTACCCAAACTGGAAGCCAACCTGTCCTCCAGAAGCCGTCCGTCAAAAGACCTGCACCGCCCCCCACTGCGGAATGGAGCTCCTCGCTCGGACAGTAGTCATTCACGAGCGGAGAGATCTCACACGGTCACATCATCACACCCCTTGACAAGGAGCTCGATGAAACACACACACTTGGTGCGGAGGCTAAGATCTAACTTCAAAGATTCCCCTCAGCGCCTCACTCAGGAGAACATCAGGAAAAAGACGCGAACGGAAAGAGAAAAGTCCTCCAACTCTCGTCCTCGTTCCGCTACACGACTCTCGCCCGAGCAGAACGGCGGAAACGAGCCCGGCTGGGAGAGAGAGGTGTGGGTGTCTGTGTTCCGATACCTGACTCGGTCAGAGCTGTGCGTCTGCATGGCAGTTTGCAAGAGCTGGTACAAATGGTGAGTAATACAAATAATGTATGATGTCAAACTAGGTGGTAGCAACTCCGCGGTCCACAAGAGTCGCGACTCACTGAAGACAGGAACAGAATGTAGCATGTTGCTATTATATTAGCTAGTATTCAATAGATGACAAGAACGTGTCTGTAGACGGAATAGTTTAAAGTGGTATAATGAAAATTCTTCCATCATTTACTCACCCTCATATCATTCTGTACTTCTGAGAAACACAAAAGAAGATATTTTGAAGTATGCTGGTAACTAAACAACTATTGACTTTCATTGTTGGTTTTGTGGTCCAACAAAACAACAGGTTTGAAACAGGAGGGTGAGAAAATGATTCATTTTTTTAAATAAATTTTCCATTTTTGCATCCCTTTAGGATGCAACAGTTTAACTCATTGTCAGGTCCAGATAGCTCAGCTTAAGGGAAAGGCTGTCAGTGGTGCTGAACAGGTTCTGAAATGGCTGATGTCAATTCTAATTGTGTGGTGGTGTTACAGGGGCTGTGACAAGCGTTTATGGACACGAATCAGTTTGAGTCGATGCCGGTCGATGAGTCCTCAGGCCCTCACAGGCATCATCAAACGGCAGCCGGTCACGCTGGACCTCTCCTGGACCAACATCTCCAAAAAACAGCTTGGCTGGCTGATCAACCGTCTGCCAGGTGTGTGTTCTCACATTCTCACTGTAGCTGTTCTACCATACAGTACAAGTTGTGATATGACTCACTGGTGGATCTCTCACAGGACTGAAAGATCTGGTGCTGTCAGGATGTAGCTGGGCCTCAGTCTCAGCACTGAGCTCTTCAAGCTGCCCTTTGCTTCGTTCTTTAGACCTGCGCTGGGCTGAGGGGATTAAAGACTCTCAAATCAGGGAGCTACTGAACCCACCAGGTAACGTACAGACAGTCACGTGTTGTCTTTCTGAACTGGGTTGTTCAAAAGAGATGGTCACACTGGACTTCAAACGTGTAAAGTTATCTTAGACCCTGCAGTGAATTATTACCCTGCATAATCATTATGTGGAGCAGATTACAGTTCACAAACTTCTGCCTGCAGTGTGCTTGCATGTTCACTTTCCCTCATTAGTGCACAAAGCATGCACAGATGCACACCCTACAATCCCAACGGAAATAGTATGCCATCTGGCCACCTTCACTTACTATTTTAAGTGTACTGTGATTTGACACGCACAAATCTCGAATCTCAAATCTCAGATACTATTTAGTGTGAACGGTACTCAAACTGGGACCAGCTCGTAACTGTTCTTTAAAACCACATGCACAACCTTTTTGAAGCTCTGGTTATTGGCTTTATACTGATAAGAGGTCTGTTGTGATTCTGTATGTTCTGAACGGTGCTCTGGATCTGCAGCATTGTGTATGTGTGTGTCTGCAGGCAGTGATAACCGCTCTCAGCTGAAGAACATGCAGTGCCTGTGGCTGTGTGGTTTAGAGGTGACTGAAGCTACGCTCAGGCTGATCATCAGACACATGCCTCTGCTGACGCGTCTGGAGCTCTCACACTGTCCTGTCACAGACGCTGCTCTGAACCTCCTCAGTGCTGTCGGCTCCTCCACACGCAACACGCTCACACACCTCAACCTGGCAGGTGAGATCATGACTGAGGACACAGTAGCACAGATGCTTTGCATTAGTGTATATTATGCTTATACACATTTAAAGTCAGCCTGAAATCAACATTTATTTTGACTAATTTTCTTATAAGACCCTGGTGCTTATACATGCACATACATTTTTAATACGCCATCATAATTTTTAATCAAAAACCGTAACCTCCCCCACAAAACGACGCCTCTTCTTTTGATGTTTGTGTTTTTGAGGGCGGGGGCTATATTGTACTGTATTGTACTATATATATATATATATATATATATATATATATGTACTGTCCAATCGCTGGGCAGTTTTTACACCCCAGCTTCCTGCGATCCAATCAATTACCAAAGAATGAAATCTAGAATCCCCTCATCCAATTTCCTTCTCATTCCAGCAATTTTACTCAGATGTGCATCACCATAGAGAAGAAAAGACAGTCACAACTTGTTTTCCTGGTGACTGAACAATCCCAAATTGTGAAATGATTTCCCTGTTTTACATCTTCAGGTTGCAGTCGCCTGACAGACCGATGTTTGGTGTACCTGCGGCGTTTGTCCTGTCTTTCCGTACTGGACCTCCGCGACTGCAAAGGGGTCTCGCGGCAGGCGTGTGAAAGCTTCATCTCTGAGCTGTCAGTCAACGCCCTGTACTGCCTATCAGATGACAAACTCATCCAGAGGATATCATAAACCCTCCTCAGGGAGAAAGAGACTTTGTGAATAGTTGTGACGTGCGTCTGAGAGAGAATGCAGAGGCCCTGCACAGGGAGGTTCTCTGTTCGACAGAGTTTTGTGTATAGAAGCATAGAAGGGGGAGGAGCTTAAAGCATCCAGGGTGGGGCTTGTGTATAAATAGATCTGGGTAATGAGTTTCTTTTTTTTCTAGTTAGTTGTTTCTCATTGTTTTATGTAAACACAAATACACTGCAGTTGGCAATCAGATCTCAGACCTGTAGACGCACAGGTTCTTCTGTTAGGAGATCAACAGGTGCTATTGCTCTACTGTTTGTTTTCTATTTCAGAGCAGTCTGCTGTCTGCCTTTATAAACCTTCGCTCCAGTCCAGTAATCCATTCTCCAGATCCTGTCACCTAGACACAGATTCTGTAGTGTGGCGGTTCTGCATTTCATTTCACTTCCTACCTTAAGCCTTGTTTTACAAGAGGAATACCTTTAAGTTCTCTCCTGAATATCAGAAAGAATATAGATCTATATAAATATATAAGCACTCTTGTGTAAATGTATTCCTCTACTGTAGTAAGTCAGAACAGTCTGTAGCATTATAATTATTTTCAGACCCTTTTTCCACTTTGTGTTTTTCAAAAAAAATAAAAATAATACAAACGCGAGCTTGAATTCATTTTAATCAAGTTTGTTTAAACGGCGATTGTGACAGTTTGCTCATTTGTGAAGACGTTGGACTGTAATTGGGTAACTTCTGACCAAATTTGTGCAATGACCTAACATGAGGCTGCGCTGGGTTAGTATGATGTGCAGCTATATAATGTACACAGAAACTGAATTATGATTACATAATCATCTTGGTTTTGGATGAATAAGTGTTTTGGCAGCCGGTCCTTCAGCGTGTCTCCATTCAACTGCTAACAGAAAGAAGATTCAATGATTTGACTGTTTTCTACTTCATGTACTCACTCTGAACTGATTATAATTTCAGTAATCCTGGTTGGACATTATCTGATGTCTTAGTTATAAATTCAGCACACAATCATGTCAGATCAGAATTTATGAATTCGGCACATGTCTGATCTCAGATGAGTTCATAAATAAAGAAACATACTGGTCTGATGCTGTGTAATGTGATGAATTTATAAATAAGATCATGATTCTATCTGATCTCAGATAAGTTTATAAATCAAGCCCATCCCTGTCTGATCTCAGGTGAATTTAGAAATTCACCTCATCCATGTCTGATCTCGGGTGAGGCTATAAACTGAGCTCAACCCTGTCTGATGTTGGATGAGTTTATAAATCCAGCTCATGGTTCTGTCTGATCTCGGATGAGTTTATACAGTCAGTCTCCATACTGAGGGCGCATGAGAGGGACATCAGCCCCGCCAAGCCGTGCCAGAATCCGAAGCGCTAATCACAAGGCTATGGATGGAAATTAGGCCTCTGCGTGCTGTCCTTCCTGAGATGCATGCATCGGACCATCACATAATAACAGCCCGACGCGAATATGACAGAGAGAATTCATTTTCTCGATCAGATCTCTCATTTCTGGGCTGAAAACATCATGTGTCTGCGGGCTCCACCAGCACTAGCCTGAGGAGGAGGGTGATGATGATGGAAAGCTATCTGCTAACTCCAGGATGCTTTACTGCAAATAAACCGCTAACTCATCCCAGCCCTCGATGTCACCTCGTTTAACGAAACACAGTTCAGTGTCACTTACCGATCTGTGTCTGTTTAACCCTTAAAGGAGAAAATACAACAACGTGCACATACATCGACTTAGCTTCGCTAGCTAAGCGGCGGCTGGGCTGCTGTCAGTGGCTATTTACAGCAGACGGAGGAATTACATTTACATGTAGTCATTTATCTGACGCTTTTATCCAAAGCGACTTACAAATGAGGACAGGAAGCAATTTCAACAACTATAAGAGCAACAATGAATAAGTGCTATAAACAGATCTCAGGTATTTCAACAGTGTATGAAGCCGAAATATTTATTTTTTAATAAAAGAAGTAGAAGTAGAAGTAGAGGTAGTGGAGGTGTGTTAGTTGAAGACGAAACAGCTGAGTTTGTAGTCGTTTCTTGAAAACAGCTAGTGACCAATTTACGGGAAACTCACACACGAACCGATCCGGTAAATGTTGTGAATGAGACATCTGGAGTCCGGAGGGAATGATTTCACGGAGAAAATGAAACGACACGTGTCGACCGCTTTATAAAATGACATGAAATGAAGGGTCCGTGAATACACCCGTGTGCACCGGAGGATTCGGATGCAACATTTGCTAAAACAATTTAGGACACTAAACACAAATCAACCACACAACAAAATACAACAGCTGAGATCTTAAATGCAACATCGTTGAAATGGCGTTTCCTTTACATCATCTGGTGTGGAACAATCAGTATCAAGAACTGGACCGAGAGCTCCAGACTCAGCAGGTACATTCTGTAATTTCAGATGATGTCTTTCTGTGTGTTGTGTATAAACACGTGTGTGTGTGTGTGTGTGTTGCAGCACGATGTGGAGCGTCTGGACGCGCGCGGGCGCTCGCCGCTCGAGCTGTCAGTGTGTCTTGGGCACCTGGAGTCCACGCGCGTGCTGCTGAGACACAACGCGGACCCGACGCACTGCAACACACAGGGCTGGACAGGTGTAAAACACAGCCACTGAAAACATCCTTTCATCATTTACTCACTCATATCACTTCATTTCTGTGCAACACACTGAGGTGGACAGTGTCTGTCATACAGTGAAACTCATTTGGGAGGTTGTTAAGCTTCAAAAATGAAAGAAAAACACACAAATACAATGGAAATGAATACACACAACCCGTGTAACATATTTACATTTCTTTGGAAGAACATGTGAGTAAATGCAGCAAGAGGTTTTATTGTGAGATGAACCATAAACATTCAAAGTGAATGTTTGAAGGTGTGTCTTCAGCGTGTGGTGAGGATGATGATGATGTGTGAGTGTGGAATCATGTGTGCAGTTTTGCAGGAGGCTGTGAGCACTGGAGACCCTGAGCTGGTGCAGCTGGTCCTTCAGTACCGAGACTTCAGAAGAGCCACAGAGAGACTGGCTGGAATTCCTGAACTGCTGAGTAAACTGAGACAGGTGATCCACACATACACACGCTCTTATATAAAGATTTTCTCACCAAGTGAGAGATGTTTCTGGATCAACATCTGTACCCCAAACCCTAACCTAAACTTTATATAACTGTAAACTTGTCCCTTAAATCTGATTGGTTGACTGGAATGTCGATCCAGGAATTTCTGTCAGTTGGCAAAATCAGGAAGGGCTTATTCTTCTGTTTGGTAATGAAGGATGTTTTTGGATCCATAAACCTCGTGAACTATAGGAAATGGTTTATAATGACCATTTTCTCTGTAAACACATTTACTGAAGATTTATTCAGAACGGATTCCAGTAGGTTGCTGTGTTTTGCAGGCACAAGATTTCTATGTGGAGATGAAATGGGAGTTTACTAGCTGGGGTAAGTTCTAGACCTACATCAGTCAGTAAGAAGCAGAACCTTTTAAGCCATCACTGTAGAGCTGCTGTCTCACGCGTTAACCGTTTCAGCACCACAGGCGTGGACAGCTCCTGAAAATCAATATTTCTCTCTCTCCATTGCGTAGTGCCTCTAGTGTCTAAGGTTTGTCCAAGTGATGTGTACCGCGTGTGGAAAAGTGGTTCATGTTTAAGGGTCGACACCACTTTACTGGGTTTTGAGCATATGACCTGGCTGAAGGGACGTCGCAGCTACATCTTCAAAGGTGGAGGTGAGTTTGTCACCCACACGCATACAAATTCTCTTAAAAAACTCAAGTTAAGAGGGTGTTTGTCTTGCAGAGGATGGGGCTGTGGTGATGGAGGTGGACCACGAGAAGCAGGTGGTGTATACAGAACCGTTGACCCTGTCTCCACGCGACGCTCCGTCCCTGCTCGCCGCCATGCTGCCCTCACAGGAGAACACGGCCCAGAGACTCACTTCTCCCATAGTGTCCACTCATCTGAACACACGCAACATCGCCTTTGAGAGGTGCGCAAGAGGCTTGTGTTACATTATGCAAGACTAACCTGCGTGTGGTTTTAAGTGAGATCCATAAACTGCATGCAGTACGGACAGGCCCACAGAAAAGGCGTTCTCCGTGATTTGTTATTAATTACTCTGTAGCTCTGCATGGAACCGCACGTGTAATTCTCTGTTCTCTCTGTAGAAATAAGTCTGGGATTTGGGGATGGCGCTCTGAGAAGACAGAGGTTGTCAGTGGATATGAAGCAAAGGTGAGTCTGCTGTCATCTGACTGATCTTTTTCTCGCGGGATGAAGAGAAATTTGGCACTTATGAGTTTGTAAAACATATTCCTAACAAGTCTTTATGAGGTTATTTTGCTGTGGGCAATAAATTAAAGTTAGATTCTTCTAGCTGTTCAAGTTTTCTTCATATAACTGTATGAAGCCACCGAACGACAGCACACGTTTCCAGCTACAAATCACTGTCCACAGTGAAGCGAAAATGATACACAGCTTTATATTTAACACGCCATATGAAGAGGAGTTATGAGCCAATGAGCTTTCACTGTGGGCGGAGTCTTGAAAGATGTAGCGTTTAGCCCTTTATGTTTTCTCACATCTCACCGGGTTAGAACACAGATTGATGTTTTCTCATCGTATGCTCTTATTTAAACTAGAGAATTATGAACGTAAACATAACGTTAATTAGTTTATTGTAAGTATTGTTATATTATTTGTGTCTGTAGGTTTACAGTGCCAGTAATGTGGAGTTAGTGACACGTACTCGAACTGAACATCTCTCTGATCAAGACAAGTCTAGAAGTAAAGGTACATAAATGTTCTCATCCAGCCGTTCGAATGTACAG
Organism: Botia kubotai; assembly: GCA_036877585.1. Classification (NCBI taxonomy): domain Eukaryota; kingdom Metazoa; phylum Chordata; class Actinopteri; order Cypriniformes; family Botiidae; genus Botia; species Botia kubotai. The sequence goes on along the minus strand of JAZGTI010008618.1, from coordinate 992 downwards.
AACTCACATTCATGTTTTCTCCTCTGATCTTATTCTGCTCTGTGTGATCAGGATCCAGGACTCCTCTTCAGTCTTTCCTGGGCATTGCTGAGCAGCACATCTCCAGTACTGGGGTGAGTGTGAGACATGATGCTCGACTGCAGGTTTGTTAGATTGATGTTTAACACAAAGCAGAGGAGTATAGGCGAGAGGCTAGCAATAGCAAGCTAGCTTTGAAAGCATAAGTCCTCCCTTCAAAGCCACGCCTCCTCCAACACGTGACAGCATACATAGTTTGACAGGCAAGCAGGACATCCTATCGTAGCCTCCATACCAGTGAAGGTTGTTTAATTTGTGTGCCCATAAGGTTCTAAGTGTATTGATTTAGTAACGCCTCGGATTATTTTGTTTGTGTTTCTAGAGTCAGGTGTCTCAGTGTGCTAGTCTCCACAATCCCACAGCGATCACAACAGAGGAGTATTTTGATCCAGAGTTCAATCTGAATGGACGAGATATCGGACGGCCCGTTGAACTTACCAGCAAAGTGCAGAAGTACGGTCTCTACGGCAGCCCACAAGGGTCACGATTCAAACGTCATTCATACAGGAGTTCAGCACACGAGTTGTTTGTCTCAGTATCTCTCAATATCTCTTCAGGTTTAAGGCCAATCTGTGGTTAAGTGAAGCTCATCCTCTCTCACTGGCCGAGCAAGTAACTCCCATCATTGACCTCATGGCTATATCAAACGCTCACTTTGCCAAGCTGCGTGACTTCATCACCCTGCGCCTCCCGCCCGGCTTTCCTGTAAAGATAGGTAAAAGGAAGTGACATCATATAGACTAAAAGAGATTAAGATATTTTTAATGTATAGAGCATTTAAATTTCATTACCGTCTTTACTCGTAGAAATTCCTCTGTTCCACGTGCTGAATGCTCGCGTGACCTTCAGTAATCTTTGTGGCTGTGATGAACCTGTCAGTTCTGTTACTGTACAACCTCCACAGTCCCCACAAG
>JAZGTI010008617.1:0-19913 GCA_036877585.1 Botia kubotai | reverse complement strand
CCTGAGGAGCTGCAAATAACCCTCGGAGAAGGATGGCAGAGGGAGAGGGAGGAGATGAGGAGATACAGTTCCTACGGACGGTAAGTGATGCCTGCCGGTTTTAATAATGGGAGACGGTTTAATGAGTTACATTTGGCTGGAGTTTTAACCAGTTGCATTAAGGGTATTTAACAAATCTATTAAAAACCCAGCTGTATAACTTTGTGGAGTGTTACAAATGTCTTTGCATGTGTATGTGTGACTGGATGTGTTCGTTGGTTTTTACACTGTAAGTGGGCATGCTCATTTATTTGTTGCACACTTGACACTGTGCTACCATCCTAAGTACTTATTCACTGTTGCCTCTTATTGTATTTGAAGTTGCTTCCTTATCCTCATTTGTAAGTCGCTTTGGATAAAAGCGTCAGCTAAATGACTAAACGTAAATGTAAGTGAAATTTTTAAATACATTTTTAATAACGTCCATCCAGCTCTCCTTGTTTCTTCAGGTTGACTGGTTTATTCAGTTGCTTGTGCTTCTACACCAGGTGTTAAAGACAACTTGGCCTTTTTTTAAGTATTTTCCAAATATTTAGTTGCCTGTTTTTACGGTGGCCCACATGTCTTTTGACCTGCTTATGAAGTTTGGACGTCTGTCTAAAAACCTCTACGAGGGACATCATCTATAATCAGGAGCATGTCCTGCTTTTATTATCGCTTACTGTGAAGTCATATTTTGAGTCCTGCATCTTTTTCATTTGGAAGATTCAGTCATTTGGTGAAAGATGAATGAAAGACAGGAGCTAGTGCATCTGTTTGCATCGTTATCTATTTTTACCTCAGGAAAGGAGAGACTTTTAGAACAGGAGAGGAAGACGCAACGTGCAGGCTCACGCCTTGAGGGTGGACAGCTGGCCTCTGCCCCCTCATCTCAAACTGAGGAAGAGAGAGAGAGAGAGAGAGAGAGAGTGTAGACACAACACGCGAAAACACAGTACCACATATTTGGCATAATAATCTGAGAGAGAGTAAAAGTAATGGAGCTGTGATTGATAGACTTTGTTTCAAGATCAAGCTTATTTAGATTTAATTAGATTTGTCATCTAATCTGATTGGACAAACTGTTCTGAGAGTGCTGATATTTAGTATAACAGCACTGGAATGTTTAACTGAGTATTGCTCTGCTTGTGTGGCTGTCAGTCTGTGCATTGCTTAGAAACCTGCAATAGTTAAAAATGCATTGACTTTGTTGAACTACTTAAAGATAGAAAAATAACTGGCCCTATGGTGTTCTAGAATGTAAGTTAGTTGATCACATCTTAAGATTTTGTTTATTGACCAGTTCTGTAAGAGCATTATGATACTCGCTATCATTTCTTACTGCTCTGGAATACTTGTGAATAATTCTGGTTAATCGATTCGTTTTGCAGACAGATTTTTTAATATAACAACAGTAAAATGGCATTGGGGTCCTGGTCACCCGGTTGTGTTTATTTTGCAAGAATCATTTCCTGACTCTACTTGATCCTTTGCATGATTGCTTAACAACATTCCACTGTCCTATGAGATGTATGTCTGGGAATCTGTCAATCCATTCATCTCACTGGGTTAACAGTAATACACCCTCATGCCTTATTTAGGAACATGTTGTGGATGACCATGCTGCAAAGAATCCTCCAGGCCTTTATGATCAAAGGTCAACTTTTAATATTCTTCACGAGACTTCTTAACAAAGAGTGTAAACACGTGGGTAAACAGATGGTTTTATATTGTGGCCAGGAAGGAAGCAGTCATTGAGTTTGTTTTGTTTGAGGTAGAAGCTGTTCTTTGGAGGAATCAAAGGTTTCTGTTTGATCATTTAGCTTGTCTTTTGTTGTTACAGTTTAGTAGATGAAACACTTTAAAACTGTGTATGGTTTCCATTTGATTTTAGTGTCACCTTGTGTGATGAAGCCTCCTTACCAATAAATACACACAGTGATGTTTCCTCAGACTCCAAACACACACTCACAAACCTTTTAAGGGAGGCTTGACTCTCTTTACTAGTGTGTGTGTGTGTGTGTTGATAGTGTAGAGATGACCCACAACTCGCACAACTCCCACTTTCTCTTTCTGTGTTTTTTTAAATCACTACATGAGGGCTCTCTGGAAAAACAAGGGATGAGTGGAATAAAAGAATAGTGTTTATGCAGTGCCCTCAAAACACTTGGTTTTTATCCAAACCAAGTATGAGAAAAATATCCTGCCATTTAGATTTGAATGTTTTACTCTCAAATGCAAAGACAGAGAATTAGCATCCCACCCTAAAGGTGAAATGTGTTTTTTTCCTAATGTTTTAACATTAAAATAGTTATTCCAACTGAAGGTGATCTTTATTTGCAATAATCTCAGAACATAGTTTTAATGAAGTGTTAATTTATTGGAGCCTTGCACAGGGAGAGCATGTACAGTGAGGTGAGTGTATGACTACTGTAATCTATACAGTGACTCAGCATGTTTTGGGTCATTCTAAAACAGCAGCTTTCTGTAAAGCTACACAGTGTGTGTCGTCTGGGAAGCATTCAGGAAAGCCCCATAGCTTTCACTAGCTGTTACTGAGGTCAGATGCTAGAGAGAGATTTTTGTCATGCCCTGTCAATCTTTTATAATTAGTGAGGCAGGTAGTGTCCCACCCTCTCACTGCTATTAAAATGACAAACTTGTCAAACAAAGCTGTCTATGGGAGCATTGTTAGGCACATCACGGCACATCTCTTGCAGCATAGACCATGGGGTCAAGTTTTGGCTGGTTATTGTGGCCCAGTTATACCTTGCTTGCTGTACCTAAGCCATCTGGGTTCAAAAAATATCTTCCTCTATTATCGGCAGTTCAAAAGTAACAGTGTATTTTTTTTCAAGATTAGAGGACTCTGAAAGATGACAATGACTTCATATTGTCTGTTGCCCTTCATGTCACAACAAAGATCATTAGCTAATCCACCAGTGATGGGTTAAATGCAGAGGTCACATTTCGGGTATAGGTTAACCATATCTGACAAATAGGTCACTTTCATTTAAATGTCATTGGTGAAGTGCATGGAACTGCACATTCATGTGATGTCATCGGTGTTGATTAGTCACATGACTATTCAGGTGATTGGCTCAAAAGGTTCTGTGTATGGATTTGAGTTCCATAAGCAAACGATGACAGATTTCAAATGATGTAACTTTGGCAGGTCCTGTGCGGCCTGAGGAACAGCCTTTTAGATGAATGAGAAAGCTAACGCTTAGCTTTCTCCAGCTGTTATGGATGTTCTTGGTGTAGACACACTATTAGAGAGAGAGCTGAAAATAAAGCGATAGAGAGAGAGAGAGAGAATTATGAGAATTATGAGAATAGCATCAGTGGTGTTGGAGTATATTTAAAGGGGTATTCGGGTTCCAAGCTATAACAGCAGTTTCCTTTTTTAGTTTCACCACTATAAGTGTCTGACACTCAGGAGGGAGAGCAAGAGAGTCTGTGTCCTACTTCGTCTTTGCTTGAATCCATAGGGAGGACAGGGCGTGTTTTTTTACATGTTTGCATGTGTGTGCTGCACATGAGGCATAAAAACCACTAAATATCGTAAATTGGAACCTGGTATCCGTATAAATGATACTTGGTTGATTTGCGCGCAAGTATTAATTAATAGGGGGATGGGCAGACAGAGAAATAGAGATTAAAAATGAATAACAATTAGTTTGGAGACTGCTATGACATTTTTTATTTAAAAGGAGGATAGATGATTTGTTTCCAGAAAGATTTTTTTGTGGTGCTGGTTGAAAGTCTCTTCACATCCTGATAACAATCACTAGTAAATTTGTAATAAATAAATAAAATGCTCGTCCTATCATTGCGTTTGAATGCAATGATAGGGTATCCTACTTGTCTGTCAAACTATGCATGCTGATGGGCGTGGCTTTGGAAAGCGTTCTGAAAGGAAGGAGGGATCTTATGCCTTCAAAGCTAGCTATCGGTTGAATTGCCTACCCTACATTTAAACACCACAAACTTCATGAGTATTTATGAGGGTTTTTTTTCTCAAACTGCAATGTCTGTAATTTTTCTCGGTAAAGGAAGAATCTGTGATGATCCATCACATAAATGAGGAGAAAAGGATATAGAAGCATAATTTTAGTTCTTAGTTATGCAGAGGGCCCATAATAAGGGCCTGTCCATTACAGTGGATTGAGGTGGTGAGGTAGAGAGTGGAGGTGGTGAGGTAGAGAGTGGAGGTGGTGAGGTAGAGAGTGACGGTGGTGAGGTAGAGTGCTTGCTTGTGTGTCTCTGATGAAGGAACAGGGCATGAGAAGATTCTTCTGGCCTTGACTGTGTAAAGCATCAGTCTCCTTAGGCTTATGTCTTGCTTAAGCCACAGATGTTTAATTCTACATCTTAGTCCTGACATACCCTCTGTTCATGTGCGGTGTCATGACTACATCCTACACGATAAGCAGGTGTTTTCTCTGCTAGTAATTCACTTGTCTATAAAGATAAGGTCCACAGAATCACTTATGTCTGCAAAACTACCCTTAATGCAAAGTGAAGATCTTAACAACAAAGACATTTGAACAAAGTAATTCTATAATCTTTTATTTATGTAGTAGTCATTTATTTGTGTATTCCGATTGCTGGGCAAATGTACATTTTGTTTTTGCATTAGGATGGAGATTTGATGTTAAATTTACAGTTTTTAATTTCTGTCACATTTTATTTGTAATGCCATAGGCTTTTTTTCTCAATAGTAAGCCATTTTCTGAATAATTATTTAATATTCATGTGCTTAGTAATGAAGTGAAAATACACAGTGGCAGGACTACAATGGGCCATAATAAACAGCTTCTGCTCAAAATATGATTCAGTGAGACCATTTCAAAGCTTATTTTAGGATTATTTTTTCGCCTGTGTCATAATGGAAAAAAACTGAAATTACATTTACCTCAGTGCAAAGACAATCTTTGTATACTTTCCTGTTACAATTCTTTGATTGCGTTCAAACTTAAAAATAATGTAAACAGTGATTTATTAGGCTTTTGTTACCTCTGTCAGAAGGCCTGTAATGACCCAGTGTTTAGTGCTTCTGATAATTCATGTGGAATGCTAACTTTAAATTAATGGGTACAATTATGATTCTAACTTGTAAAATTGCAGATGTGGTTAAGTACCCTATACATGTTTTGACAATTGAAAAAAATGCCTCAGCTGTGAGATGCTTCATAGTCATAAGTGGCTTTTGTGGACCTTGGGACAGGGAGAGATGGGATAGTGCAAAACAATTTATTTAATTGTCAGAATCAATTTGTTTGCTTAATTAATCAAGGTGAAGCTGATTTGTTCAACACTGTGCCACTAATTCATTTTTAAAACCGATATCAAAATGTTTAATTCTTGTCAGCTGTTAAATTGTGAATTTAGAGATTACAGATGCAATTCATTGCGTAACACATTTCAATGAGTTGTAGGTTGGTTTTCTCTGTTGGCTGGAGGATCAGAGACTCTTCTTCTCTCAATGAGCCTCTGAACTATCTGCCAGTCAGCAGTAGAGGGGAATGTGAGAATGACAGGTGCACTCACCCAAAATAGCAGTGCTGAGGAGTGGGGGAAGGCCCACGGCAGCAAGTGAGAGAAGTGGAAAGATGGGTGAAATTAAAAGGAATCAGCAAAACATGTTTAGAACCTACAGTAGAGGGATGTAGTATGCAGCTGGTGCTGTTAGTGTTCCAGGAAATAGCAGAATAAGGAAATAGCAGAATAAATAGCAGAATAAGGAAATTAAAGAATAGAGAGGTGGATAATTTGTCAGTGTACAAAAGAGATACACTGTTATTTTGTCAAGTTATGAATTATAGCTGCAGTGGACCCAAAAATTACTTGGAAGTCACACTTTAGTGAAATATATGAGTCATTGCATTAGAAAACAAAATATTAACAGGTGTTTGTATAATAAAGGATGGCACAAGCACATCAAACATTACACTTCCCACATAGATGTTTGTTAGATTTAAAATGATTTTATATGTGTGTGTGTATGTATATATAATTATTTTAATCGTACAAAATTAAGAATGCTGAACTAAATCTGAGGTTACTTTGCTAGGACACCTGTGTGAACTTATAGGGGAACTAACATCATACATCCAGTAACCAGTTGATTTAAAGTGTGTGCAAAAATAACCTCAAAGGTCTAGAAGATACCTACAAAAGATTTTTGATAGGAATGTTTGAGGTAGCCCAGCTCCTGTATGAAGACATGGAAAAACAGCATCTCATAACAGCTGTGTCTGTTCTACAGACACCTGCCTCTGTTAGTTCCTATATACTATATTTATGACTGTCAAAATGATGCCAGTCATTAAAGTGAAGTAAGACACTGACAGCTGTGTTTTGTTGTCTTCACCTGCTGGGGTTCTGTAAATGAGTGATGTCGTCTGGAATGACTGCCCATAGTTTGGTGTGCTGTCAAATCCCAGTCAAAAGAACTACAGTGAATGTTACCACACAATTGACCAGACGTTCCTCTGATTCTAAGAAAATATATGCATTTTTTTCTGGAGATGCAGGAATGAAAGGGCTGTTATATGCTGAAAGCAACAAAGCTTGCCTAATTTTTAATGGATTGTCTTTTTGGCCTTTAAAAAGGGCAGTTTACCTAGAAATGAAAATGTTTCCGTCATCACTCACCATGTCGTTCCAAACCTGTATGATGTTTTCATCTGTGGAACACAAAGGTGCATTGTATAATTTTTGCATTATTTGTGGTACAATAGGACATTAAATGTTGGTTTATGAGAACGTTTCATTGGGTTTAGTGGCTCTGAGTCTGTGTACACTGTGTAAGTTTTGAAGTCATTTGTATGGCAGTGTACACCTAAAAATTGAACAAAAATTGAACTTCACATACATTTTTACACATTTACATTAAGTCTCTCCTAGGAAAAGGACCAAAAATATTAATGACTAGCAAGAAGCAAATCACGGGTCATAGCTGTAATATAACTAAAGCTTGTCGGCTATTAAAAACAAAAGGATGATTTCTTTGATATGTCCCATCTAAACAGTTAATGGGAAATACACAGAGATCAAAACAGCACCTTGTGTGTTCTTCAATGACAAATGCATGATGAAATTAAGTGGGTTTATAGTTACCAAGGAACTGAATTTTTTTGGTGTAAACAGGTAAACAACAACTGTGACCCCCATAAGCACCCCAACAGTAGCTGTATGACTACAGTCAGCCCACCTAGAGATGAAGTGACATTTTATATTGGAAAACATTAGCAGGGGGCCTGTATGTAAAGAGTGATGGACCTTTATGGTCCAGCTTAGTCGTGGAAGACAAAAGCGTTTTAAAGAGAGACAGCCTTTTATGCACACAGAGACTCTTTCCCCTCTCTATTGACACATCCTGTCACGCTTTCTCTCTTCTTCTCCCCTGCGCTAATCCACCCACACCATCCCTCCATCCATCTGTGTCAGTGGTCAGTGGAGGCTGTAGTCGCAGTGATGGGATTTGGCATGAGCAGGTCTTTATCAGCAAAACTAGAAGAGAAGGGGAATCCCCACACTGTTTCTAATTATAAACAGTGTTGTGTGTTTTGCTGGAGCTTTCAGTATTTCCTCTTTTCCTGCTGATGTGTAGCACCTGCAGTTGTTATATGTTTTATGCGTTTGATCTCTCATTGAGGACTGTGAGGTGTTTGGTTTGTTGCTATTGTTATACTGTAGACACTGTCAAAGGACTAAGTGACATGAAATACACTCTATAATGTATTTAATTTTGCCAGTATGAAACCAAATACATTTCTGCAGACTGTATACTACTTATATGAGCAAATAACAAACAACATTACCACTTTCTGAGAGCGTTTAATTATATTTTTTATATAACAAATTCCAGTTATAATGTAAGCTGATTGGTCAATGCGGTATTTCAGCCATGCTGTAATACACAATATTGTAGCTGCTATGGAGCAAAACATCTACCTACTGTAGCTACTCTTTATATGAGCACTCACGAAGTGCCAAATCACTGTAATGGGACTGTCAATAGTGTCAAAAGAAGATGCACACCAGCATAATGGGAAAGCGCATCAATAAATCACAGCTTAGAAAACATTCTCATTTGGATACTGTGGTCATGCAAGGCTTTGCTACAGCTCAGTAACACCCCCCACATTCTCCTGACCCACTGAGACCTCTGTGTCATCGAGTGGCGATCAGGCACCTGTGCCCCTCATGACACCCATAGATGCGGCTGCAGTTCTGTAAACACACAGTTTGGCTCTTCAAAGGGGAGCTAGGCACAGATATTCAACAAAGCAGCTGTGTCAGCTCCCTGTGTGTCCACACCAAAGCAACTCACTGCTGTTGTTAGCAGCCAGGGAGTTACATTGGTATATAATATTCTCATAATAAATATAGTCAGAATTGTGAATGATTGATCATTGTTAAGATGGATTTAGTTGCCTTTCCCCTAGAAGAAAAGTACAGACGGCAATCAGTCTGACTGTTGCTAAATGACAGAGATACAGAGCACTGATTTTCTTCATTACATTATATTGATTAATTAGAGGTTAACCTTAATGCATTACTGACAGTCTTCACACAAGCATTTAAATATTGCCATTTTCTATTTAAAGAAATACTGTATAAATACTGGAATACTAACATTGTGTATGTTGAGTATGTTACATGGCTAATTTACCTCTGCTCTAAAATTACTTTTTTACTGTTTTTTTTTTTTTACTGTTTTTTCACTTCATGAAATTACTTTTTTACTATTTTCTTTTTTATGTATTTGCTATTTAAACAAAACATCTTTTTTACGTTTTTGTTACTTAATGTAAACGTTAGGGAAATGTTTTCACAACCTAAAAGCTGGATATGGTTTCAAAGCTATAACACATGAATTAAAAAACTCCAATGCTGATTTCATGGAATGCTTAAAATACTCCATTAAAGTATTTAAGGTGGTCTTGGAGTGAGTCTTATCCTAAATATGGTTTGGCTGTAATTGTACACCTTAACTGGCTGAAGTAAGTTTGCATATTGACGGCCAGCGTTCTTCGTTCAGTGTTCATCCAAGTCTTCCCAATGTTTCCTAAACTCTTTGTTGACTGTAATCTGCATGAGCTTTGAAGTGTTTAAGCGACACATTAGTGCTGATTGTTTGGGTCGTGTGGTGTAAAGTGTTCTGCATCTGCTAAATCCCTGAGCTACTCTGGGCCTATTTATACAGAGATGAGATAAGCTGGCAGATCATGGGGCTCAGAGCAGCTCACCACAAGACCACCATATCAGACAGCAAATCCACAGAATACTTCAGTGATCAGTAATGTTGTTATTGCTGGTACTGATTCATTCCGCTGATTCATTCATAAAAGGTTTGTCCTTCACAAAAAAGGTTCATGAGGCGTTCAGTTCTTAACTCCAGCAGCCAGCTTTAGAATTTGATATGCTGCAATTTGTTGGGGCAGTGTGAATCAGCCCTTATCATGTTAATGGAATATTATCATATTAATAATAGTGTGAATCAGCCATATACCAGAAGCATAAGATCCCACCCTCCCTTCAGAGCCACGCCTTCTTCAAAACACATGAAGCATACATAGTTTGACAGGCAAGTTGGACATCCTATCATTGCGTTCTTGGCAATTATGAAATAATTAGCAATGGCTGATTACCTAAAGTGTTTTCACTTTTGTCGATACACTGTAGACTGACCTCCTCTTTGTTGACCTCACTTTGGCCAGTTCCTGTCTCTTTTTTTATCCACCCCTGATGGTTTATTGGACAGTCGTTTTTATCTTGTTCTTTTTAGCTTTGGGTTCTATAAAAATGGACCAACAAGTGTGAGTCACTCAGTGTTTTGCTGCTTTAAGATTCATATAAGGGTAAGGGTTATGTACATTACACTCACACATACACTATCCACTTGCTTTCAACAAGCTTGAGGCTATTTTACCTGGCTACATCTGCATATCCTGCCCCACGTCAAGCACTATTTTGAGTTTGTTGTGCTGTATTTGGTGATTATTAATAGACCGTTTTGTTTTTTGCTGAAACAGAATGGAACTCGGTGGAAGCATCTTATCCTTCCTTTTTACTGATCATGATGAACTGATTGTAACAATGCAGTTTTTATTGTATTTTTGGTATAGGATGATTACATTTACGTTTACATTTAGGCATTTGGCAGAAGCTTTTATCCAGAGCGACTTACATTGCATTATACTACACATTGATCACTATACATTGAGTATGTGCAATCCCTGGGATCGAACCCATGACCTTGCCATTGTTAACGCCATGCTCTAACCACTGAGCTACAGGAAAGCATTAGCTCGATGATGATTAGATGCATAGATTAGATGATTAGAATCGAGCATGATTAGATTATGTTATAGTTTGTTCTGTATGGAAAAGAGCAGCTTTGACATTTTGATAACTGTTTGAGTTTAAAGCAACATGTTGCTATAAATATAAAGATAGAATTTTTGATTTAAATGACAGACCTGCTTAGAAATGCAACTTGTAGTAATTGGCCAAATCACTTTAATCATGTAAATGCATGATTTTTGCCACAATAGTTTAGACAAACAATTTTTAAAATGTATTTTTAATACTTTAATAAATCTTTAATAAAACTCAATTATTAAAGATACAACTTAATTATTAAAGATACAATTATTGTATCTTGGTTTTTGTCTTAAAATTTGTATGTGGACCATTTCTGATCATTATCAATATGAAGGTAATCCCATATCCCAGAAGATAATCTCTGTATTTTTAAAGGGCTCTGTGCCCTACGCTTCACGAAGGGTAGACTGCCCTCGTTTCCGCTTTACAGGGGATTGTGGGTCAGACTGTGCCTGCAAACAGCAAGAAGACTTTGAAATACACAGTACAGAAAGAGATTAATGGAGAAGCAGTGGAGAGAGAGGCAGAAAGACAAATTGTGAGGTTTGAATGTTGACAAAAGTGCTGTGACAGAAAGGGGAAAAAATGGCAGACTCTAGGACACAGTGAAATGTTAGCACAGGGAAAGAGTAAAAGAAATAAAGATGGAAGACAATGATAGAGAGAAGGCGGTTGGAGGGAGACATGAAGCACATAGAGCGAGATACAGCCACGTCATGAGTCAGAGGAGAGAGCAGCTGAGAATTCTGGGTGACAGGTGGAGGGTGTTTAAAGCAGGGCGTGTTTATTGCTGTATTTACACTCATGTGCCTTGGACAGATCAGCCTGTTTGTGTGTGTGTGTGTGTGTCACTAATCAGTGTGTTACCATCACATATTTACACATCTCAGTGTGAATATGTATGTATTGTTCATTCCATTGTCACAAGTAATTGTTACCTGTTTGTCACATAGCCGTAGTTGGTTTCTCAAATTATATTCCTTCTTTTTCATTCTTCACAAAATACTAACTGCAGGAGGACCAAGTTGTGCTTCAGTGCTCAGCAACTGTTCAGAAGGAGCAGATCAAGCTATGCCTTTCCTGTGAAGGGTTCGGGAACCGTCTGTGCTTTCTTGAGACAACGTCAAATGCCCAGGTACAGTCATCAATAGTTAAAACTGAGTTTTATTTAAAGTTGCAATCTGTAACTTTCGCCTCTCTACCACCATCTCTGTTTAAAACATTTCCTGGGAAATCAAACCTGACAGCTCAAATTATAAATGATTATCAATAAACTTACGTTTGGGAATTGGGGTATTGGCAGATGAACAGTGAACACTTCAACATTAGTGTTGAACACTAATCTGTCATATACATGCTTAATAACTGATTTTTGTTTATGTGACCCAAAAAATGATGGGTTGCAGCTTTAAAAGAGAGATGTTTGTGTACAATTTCCAAATGGAGCTGTTAGTATGCAATTAATTCTAAAAATCCCCCTGTATTTAATCTTTAACAGTTATCTTGCATGACTTGGAAAGGTCACGATGGCAGTTAGGAAAACAAATTTATCGATTTCAAAACCATGAATTAAAAATGACTCCAAATATTTTTATGTTTTTACATTCTCTGCAGAATGTGCCGCCTGACCTGGCAATCTGTGCCTTTATACTGGAGCAGTCGCTTTCAGTACGAGCCCTGCAGGAGATGCTGGCAAACACCGTGGAGATGAATGAGGTGAGATTCAGGAGAAGGGATCTAGAGAGAGAGAAAGGAGAGGTGGAGTGCAGGGAGGGATTTATAAAACAAACGGTCAAAGAAAAGAATTATGAATATGGAAGAATAGGGACAATTTAGATGGTTTAAAATTGCTTTATGGTTACTTGTGATGTAGCCTTTAAATATTTAGTATAATATTTAATGTATTTACAGATGAACATTAAGATAACAGTTTGAGTGAAAGGTTGATCCATTTGATCCCAGCATGATTTGATTTGAATAATCAATGAACTCTGACCTTTTGTGCAAAAGAGCTAACATGGTCAATTTGACCAACCTTGTTGATTTACAGGTTTAAATGAAGAAAACATAACAGACTTTCAATATGTTCACAGATGTTTGAACCGTATATGAGGTGTTCCAGTGCCCTTCGCCTTTGTTTGTTTGTTTTATCTACACCAGCCACCAGATTTATATTTTTGCTGCTTTTGTTTTAACCCATATACATTTTATTGTATTGTGTTTGGTCTGATTTATGACAATCAGAGGCATACACACCTGTGCCAGGTGATTGGCTTTAGAGGAACACAAGCACAGATCTGTTAGTGTAACTTCCTGTAACTTCCTGTACTTTTTGTTTCTCTCCTGACCCTTCACCCCCCTTCGTGCCAACTTTAGGCAATCGATTTGGATAAATGGGTATGTCTCATGTCTCATACTGTATGGTATCTTTAAACTTCAAAACTCAGCACTCTTCCTCTCCTAAAACTTTTCCTAAATCTACTCAGTGTCTGGTGTGGATGAAATAATTCTGTAGCTCCTGTTCTATCCTAAACCTTTACTTCTGTCTGACCTTTAACTGCTGTCACCTGTTTCTTGCTGTCTTGTTTGGATGGAGTTGAAAGCCTTCCAGTTTGAAAGCCTTCCTTTTGGCTTCCAAATGGCATTTCAATTGAGAGTTTGTGTGTTCATTTGTAAGACAGAAAGAGAGAGAGAGCGAGAGAGCATTCCAGTGTGTAAGATGAGCTTAAAGCCAAACTTTTGAAGGTTATGATCTTCAGCCTGTAAGATCAGTACACAGGCCAAAACACCAACACTCATCACTGGCCAACATGAAGCAGAGGAGCCGATCCAAACGCAATTTGCACCCACAAGAACTCAGTGGAAAGCTCTGAAGATTACTGCAGACTTAAAACAGATTCATTTACATTTCAGTCATTTACAAAGTTGCCCTTGTGTGATCATTGAATACATTATTTGGCGAATTATTCTTTTAGTTTTATCCATTTTAATTTCATTCTACTGTTTTTCACAGATCCCTCTAGAATGACATGATTATGATTTTGCTCGATTATTTTTAATACCATTTTCCACCATTTTCATTACTGTACCTTTGCATCTGCTTTTATTCTATACCATACTAAACTCATCATTATAATGGGTATCAGATAAAACATGTCCGCCTTCACCTGACTCTGTAAACAAAAGACTTTTTCCACTTTCATTATTGGGAATCCAAATGGGAATAGTGTGGATTGTGGAACACAGCCGAGCGGACAGTCCTGTCAGAGGGTATGGTGGTGGGGGTTGATGTTTGGTAATCGATGACAGTGGGAATCTGACACCTGGAGAACTAAAAGGGCCGCTTAGCGAGTGCTAATGTGGATCTGACCTGTCCCAAGCCACAGCTGTTCTGGGGAATTAAAGGATTAGTTCACCTAAAAATGAAAAAATAAATTTGATCACAATTATTTTGTTAAAATGAAGATTTTGCTGTCACTTATTTACCATTATGTTGTTCCATACATGCATGACTTTCTTTTTTCTGCAGAACACAAATGAAAAAAGTTGTAATATTACTTCTATTATACTATCACTTTTGTCTGTGCAATTACAATGAATGGCAACAGAAGCTTTAAAGCCTTAGATAGGACCCAAAAGCACCATGAAGGTATAATTAAGCTTTACGTTACAACCAGATTGAAATCTAGATTCCTATTGACAGAGAGTTTTTTGGGGGCCCTCTTTTTTTAAAGAGGTTTATGACCAAGGAGTGATTTGTGAACAATTTCTCAAAAGAATCAGGTTCACATGGTCTTCATGAATCAGACTGATATCAACAATCAGCACACAACAGTTCTCTTAGAATATAACGTGTTTAAAATATTTAACACGTGTTGAATCTTGATAACTGTCCTCATTTGTAAGTCGCTTTGGATAAAGCGTCAGCTAAATGACTAAATGTAAATGTAAATAACCTTAGTTCACAATTGTAAATGGATGGAACAGTGTAACCACTACATTATTAAAAAATTATACTTTGTGTTCCACTGAAGAAAGGAAGCCATACATGCTTGAAACACCTTGAGATTTAATAATTAAATAACACATTTTTTATTTTAGGGTGAACTGTCCCTTTAAGGTTTATTGTGGGGTGCTCTGTCTCTCTCTCTCACTTGCGTAATTCTACTCATTCAGTCTGAAACTCCGACAATGGTGGTACATAAAACTGACTAATAGCAACAATAATCATGTTTTCTTGCTTTTAAACCTTACTGGATGTTGAGAAAAGGTAAGCCGTATTCAGGATTTGTCTGTTGTCCTAGTGACGGCGAAGTGTAAATCCACCTCATTTGGTGTGACCGTTGACTCCTCCGTTTATTGTTTCTGTACTTCTGTATGCTCTCCCCATAATACTGTAAGTCTTCCTTTGAATGTAAGCCAATGTGAAGAAATCATTGGTACCTCTATTCGTCTCCTTTCGTAACACTGTTTTTTTCATTTAACTGTCCTTTTTGTGTCTCTTCTTATGTGATAAAGGTGGAGCTCCTCTTTTTCTGCATATGTGAAATGTCACATATACCATCCAATCTGCTTCTAGTAAAAAAAAGCCTAATCTTACGTTTTCTTTTGCGCCATAGTCATCTCAAGGAGGGGGCCACCGAACATTGCTTTATGGTCATGCCATTCTCCTGAGACACTACCACTCTGGCATGGTGAGATACACGTCTTAAGACATTTCAAGACATTTCACTTGCATTTCAAATGATGTAGTGCAAATTTCAAGGAAAGTATATAGTTTTCTGCTAAGACAACATCATAAAAAAGGTCAAGATTAGCTTCTAAAAGGCAAGTTTGGAGATAGACATGCATATCTTGGAAGCTCCTGTTTAATTGGAGAAGGTTTGAATCTTTCTGTTTGACTCTCAATTGCAGTATCTCAGCTGCCTGACAACATCACGCTCACTTACAGACAAGCTGGCTTTCGATGTGGGCCTGCAGGAGGATTCTACAGGTACATACATAAACATGTATATTATTACTTACGTGTGACATTGACTTACATGTTTATATGTAATGCCTAATAATATGATGTATGTTAGAACCCAGCTAACAGGGAGCATTCTTAGAACATGGCCAATTTGGCCAATATTCTTAGTACTTTAAAAATAACAATTTTTTACTTAATGGAAACATTACGGAAACTTTTTGTTTGCTGGGGATGCATTTAACTGGACAAACTCCAGTACTGTATGTGTTTCTCTGTGTGCTCAGGAGAAGCATGCTGGTGGACCATCCATCCTGCATCCAAGCAGAGGTCAGAGGGTGAGAAGGTCAGAGTAGGAGACGACCTGATCCTGGTTAGCGTGTCCTCAGAGAGATACCTGGTAATATATTTTGGATCACTAGTGATCTAAAATTATCACTTAATTAACTTGAATTCTCTCTGCAGATGAATTCTTTTGTCTGCAGTTGATGACATCTGAATGTGTGTGGTGTTTTTGTAGCATCTGTCGCACGCCAGTGGGGACCTAATGGTTGATGCCTCCTTCATGCAAACTTTATGGAACATGAATCCCATCTTGTCAGGCTGTGAGCTGGCAGAAGGTAAGTCATTAGAAACAAAGTAATCAATATGTTCTTACATGTTACAAAGGTTTTGTAGTTTGTGAATGCAACTTCAGAGCTTTTAAACTACCATATAAATGGCTGTGTTCTGTTCTTTGCATTTGCCTCTTTCAGGGTACTTAACTGGAGGTTATGTCTTAAGATTGTTTCATGGTCACATGGATGAGTGTCTGGCCATCTCAACACCAGATCAAGGAGAAGAACAGAGCAAGTAAGAAAGGAAGCATTTGTTATTTTATATGTTGAAAATGTAGTTTTTTTTAGACATTGTATTAGCGTTTTTATTACAATGTTACTACTACGTTACTGCAAGGACATTTTTGATAACTTGGAGAAAACTTTTAATGAACATTAGCCAATGTTTTGAGAACATTCCCTGTTAGCTGGGAAGTGTCCAGATATTTTTGGGTCCTGCTGTACATACAGCATCATATCTTCTCTTTCTCCAGGATTGCACAGTATGAAGGAGGGGCAGTATGCAGTCAGGCCCGATCACTGTGGAGACTGGAGCCTCTGAGAATAGGGTGAGACCATCTTGCCTTATTCCTTTCCATTATCTGTCCCATCATTACCTGTCTCATTGTTTCTCTTTGTGTAACATATGTCTGTTGTTTGTCTGTAGTTGGAGCGGCAGCCACATGAAGTGGGGTCAGCCCTTCCGCATACGTCACATAACAACGGGTCGGTACCTCTGTCTGGATGAGGACAAAGGTCTTATGGTTCTGGATCCAGAGAAAGCCAACACCAAACAGTCTGCCTTTTGTTTTCGAGCGTCTAAGGTCAATATGAATATCAAATTAAAATATCACCATCATTGATCTGTTTGATTGTTGGTTAAATGTATAGTACTGTTTATGATCATTCATGAAATGCTTTTGTTTTGCTTTGTTAGACATTAAAGTGTATTACAGGAAGTTACATTGTATTTGAAAATTTGAATTGGAATTTTGTAAATTAATAAATATATATTTGGGGCCACTGTACAAACATCATATCTTATTGTCTTTTCTCTTCTTAGGATTGCACAATGCAGTCAGGCCATTAAAGTAAAAGTTAGAAATATGTATTAAATTAAGTGCAAATTTATGTAGTGACATTCTATTCATTCTATCTGTCTGTCTTTTAAGACTTTATAAAGTTTTATAGACTTTCAAGCAAAACTCAGATTAAATTTCATAATTTATAAAAATGTTTACATTGATCTGTTTTTATTTTTATTCTATTTTTCTTACATTCACATTCAAGTTGCAATTTTGTATTCTGTTTGTTGTTCAGAATTTACAAAAGCATGTATTCTGAATGGGCACAACCCGAATTAAAATATTTATTGAATTTAGGCAACAATGTAATAATACAGATAATAATTCTAATCCAATCCTAATTTCCTTGCTGCTGTCCTCATCTTTCTTTCTCTGTGTTTGTTATGCTGTCTCTGTCTGTTACTGGAGAGCAGGAGAAGGTTGAAGGCGCTCAGAAGAAGCGGGATGTGGAAGGAATGGGTGTTCCTGAGATCAAATATGGCGAGTCCATGTGTTTTGTGCAGCATGTCTCCACAGGGCAATGGCTCACGTATGCCGCTCTGGATGCCAAAGCAGCCCGCCTGGGAACCATGAAGAGAAGGGTATGAAGCTGGAGTTCTCACGGATCTACAAGCTGTGTGATGCTAACTGGTCTTCTGATAAAGCTGAAGTCGAGCGTTTCAACCTTTCATATTGGCTAAGATCTCAAATATGAACCGTTCTGTTTCTCTCAGGCCATTTTACATCATGAGGGCCATATGGATGACGCACTGACCATGTCTCGCTCCCAGACAGAAGAATCTCAGGCTGCTCGTATGATCTACAGCAGCACTGGCCTTTTCACACACTTTATCAAGTATGACAACACACCGTACAATGTGGACTCACTTTATTAAAAAGTTAAAATATGAATAATATATTCATTTCAACCAATGCTAAAGTTTAGAAGCTTAAGCTCAGTGTTTTATTGTGCCTTCTGCATTAAAATTACCTGAAAAACTCAGTTAAAACCCCTGATTCAGAGGATAAAATTTACTGTTGTTTTAAATATGTTAAAACTAAGGTCTGTTATGTAATCACCTAGTAATTGCAATCTCAGTCTATGTGTCAGTAAAAATGTGGACAATTGCCTTACATTCTTGTGTGTGTGTGTGTGTCTGTTTGTGTGCGCCTCCATCTCTCGTATGTCAGAGGTCTGGACTCTCTCAGTGGGAAGAACAAATCTCCCGGGCCAGTAAATCTCCCGCTGGATGGAGTGATTCTGTACCTGCAGGATCTAATTCACTACTTCAGGCCTCCGGAGGAGGAGCTGGAGCATGAGGAGAAACAGACCAAGCTGCGGTCTCTACGCAACCGACAGAACCTCTTCCAAGAGGAGGTGAGTGTGTGTGCCGGATTGTCTGAGAGCCAGAAAAATCCTCATTTATTTAATGTTCATGTTGTTTTGTAGGGGATGATCACCATCGTTCTGGAGTGTATCGATCGGCTAAACGTCTACAACACTGCTGCACACTTCTCTGAGTTCGCTGGGGAGGAAGCAGCTGAATCTTGGAAAGAGATTGTCAATCTGCTCTATGAACTGCTTGGTGAGATGGTCTCACCTCCTATTTAGATCATGATTCACCTATGTAAACTATAAAGAGTTTTATAATCTGTATTAAATGTGGCACCAGCTTGGTACAGAAATGGTCTCAAATAGTAATACCATGATACATGGATATGCTAAGCATTTGAGAACATTACATGCTACTCCAGTGTCCTCCACAGATTACCGTGGTATTAATATGGTAATATGGGTCATATCTAATGCCATGTCTAAATTACTAAAGTGAGCTTTTATTTGTTTTTTTAACATCTTTTCATAATGTTTTAAGAACCCTATCTCTGTTTGATGTTCATGTTATGTTTTGTTTGACTACATGAATTGATCAAACCGAATCATGTGACCGTGACTATATCTGTCTGTTTCGGCAGCTTCTCTGATCAGAGGAAACCGTTCTAACTGTGCATTGTTCTGTGATAACCTGGACTGGCTGGTCAGTAAACTGGATCGTCTGGAAGCCTCTTCAGGTATGTGCAACTTCATCCCAGAGAACACTATCAAAAGATGCCACTCCAGCTAACAAATACATTTTAGGTTGTAGGAATGTTTCCCTAACATTTTCATTAAGGAACAAAAACATTAAAAAAGTTATTTGGGATGTTCTAGGACCATTTAAAACCTTTATTAGATGTTGTATTAACGTTATGCTTGGTTATAAGAATGTTTTTAAACATTGTTATATATTATTTTATATGATATTTTATATTTATTTTTAAACATTCCACAAACAATTAACACTAAGAATAATGTTTTAAGGCTGATGTTGGTAGAACGTTGGCCAGTGACATACTAATAACGTTACTGCACGAACCATTTTATCTTCATCTCCAGGCATTCTAGAGGTGCTGTACTGTGTTTTGATTGAAAGTCCTGAAGTCTTGAACATCATCCAGGAGAACCACATCAAATCCATCATTTCTCTTTTGGACAAACATGGTCGAAACCATAAGGTCAAATAGCAAACATGTTACATAGATCTATGTGATTAACATATCTTACCACACAGAATTTCATAAAAGATCTCACCCTCTTCTTCTTTTATTTGGTCAGGTTTTAGATGTTCTCCGTTCTCTGTGCGTGTGTAACGGTGTTGCTGTGAGGTCCAATCAAAACCTCATCACAGAAAATTTGCTTCCGGGTCGTGACCTCCTGCTGCAGACTAACATTGTTAACTATGTATCAAGGTAACGTTTTTAGACAGATGAGGCTTGTCATCCATCCTCTGCTATTATCCAAAGCATCCAAAGCAAAACCCTGCTAAGAAGACC
>JAZGTI010008616.1:0-19914 GCA_036877585.1 Botia kubotai | reverse complement strand
TAATTTTGCATGTCGAAACATCTCTGTTGAGCATTAAACATTCTTGTCACTTCATTTGCTTGTTTACGCTGCCATGCACGATGTGAAGTTAAGTGTGAATAGGAGTTGTACAGCTGATACGACTCAGGTAGTTTTACTAGTTGAGATATCAAATGTAGTATGAGCACTTACACAAAAGACATACAGTACTGAGGTTATTTTTATCTCTGTCATTACTTGCACATAAAACTAACCTCACCTTCACCATGTTGGCCGTATTGCCACTGCAAAGAGCCATGACGCCCTTGTTCCTGATGACCTGTCTGAAGCAGTCTATCATCCTGTTAAAATGGACATCAACCCTCCACAATGTGGCAGAAGAGGACCCTGGCCTGGAGAATTGATTGGGAAAATGATTCACTGATCATTAAATCTTTGCACACAAGACTGCCAGTATTGTTTACAAATAAATATTTCTCAGTAATGTGCTAACACATTTTCCTGTGCTTCCTTTAACCCTTATTGCGGATGTTCTGCGGGTTGTGTTGATTGTGTCTATAGACGCTTTTGTTTAGCATCAAACTGACAGACAGTCTCCTCAGAAAATTTGTCAGCCATGGCAGTTTGATTTGCCAAAGAGAGAAAAACTTTTCGTGTGTAGTTTGCCAATTTATACAGTGCCACGAAACATATAGGTGGCATACATAAAGCAACACCATCATTTATTTATTGTTTGTACAGGTATGGGTGAGGGGTCAGCTATTTTTAGACAAGTTATCTTTGGCAGAGGCAGGCACTGGACACTATACACATTCTCAGCTGTCAGTAGGCCTTGTGCTTTTTAATAATAGCTAGTGTCCTCCACTGTGCTGTGTGAACTGTTGCAAAGACAATTTTGTATTTGATTTTCGTGTTTGTTTCATTGTAATATGACACTGGTACCAGTGTGGCCCCCGGTGGTGACATGTGGTATTACATTCCAGCGGCACATGTCAAAGGTCCTCGCCTGTATCTTTTTTTCAGTTTCAAAAGGGAAGGAGAGAGTCTGCGCGACTCCTGCGTGACTCCGCCATTGATGAAGTTCTGCAAAGACGTGAAGCGAACATGACTCTCCTGCTACAGCTTATCAAAGTTGACGTACACTGCATAGCAGCCGAGCGATAACAGAACGGCGCCTATCGCGCCGGAATGCACATATGAGGTATACGGTTCCATTTTCCAACTTTGTCAAGTAATTACAGCTTAATGTTAATTATTAATATCTTATAATAATTATGCAAAGTTTTGAACACTTCCAGGATGTTACCGAAAACAGGATGTTACCAAACTTTAAACTGTAGATACTGTACTATTTGATCATCACACTAATATTGTGAGGGAGAAGCCCCTGTAGAGAGCCTAAGGCCCTTCATTTCTGTAGATGCTGAAGAGTGAATGCAACAGCCCCGTGTACGTTGGTTCTCTGCAGTTCTGAGCAATAAACCTCGTTTCAACCACTTCCAATGAATGGGTTGCCATAGCGACAGATATTCCAGCCAGCCCACCTGCCACTGTGGCCGTCCACTGTGAGATTTCACCCAGTTCATCAATGTGTAGGTGAATAATACTGTCAGAAATAAAATAAATTGAATAGTTAAGATTTTATTCAGTGTATTTTACATTTTGACAGACATATAGTAACAGGGAAAAGTTTGGGCACACCCAGTATTTCTCATGGTCTAAAGGCTTATGTTGAAATAAGTCTTGCGGCTGTGCCTTTGTATGAACTTCACGTGCATTACATTGTTTATGAAGTTATTATTATTTTTATTATTATCTATAGACGCTATCTATAGACGATTATTATTAATAAAAATTAATAATAATTTTTATTATTATCTATTATCTATGGACCAGAGAGTGAAAAAGAAGCAGCCATCAAGTGCTTAACATATACGGGCACTTACTCTACAACGCTTGTGTCATCTCATTAACTTTTGAACAGAGAATACTGTTATTCATTAAATAATAAAGAACGTGTACAAGTGTCTTATTTGTTATTTGCAGTTGTGTATTTGTAGTATTATGTGAGATAGGTCTGGAAAATATAACCTCCATTAATTGTTTTAGTTTTAATTATTTCAATATATGATATTATGTTAATATATAATGATTTACTAATCATCACTAGCATAAACTTGCATCAGAGTTTGTGCAAGCACAGTTCGGTTGCATGCAAACTCATTCTATTATGTCATTCTATCAAATAACACCTGTTATTTTTTCGTCTTCTTGAGGGGGTGGAAAAAAGCATAAAGTACCCATACCGACCAACAGATGCCAGTCTTCGAACTGTATAATAATTAATATTATTTAAATAACAAATATATAATAAAATAGAAATTTATGAAGTGCATAAAAGCATCGATGTCTTTCCAAGGAGCAATCTTTATAAAGACCACAGAAATATTTCTATTAATATATTATTACAATACAATAACTATCTAATAAATTAACGTTAATTTTCTTCGTATGCATACATAAAATAGCTTTATATCATGCCACAGAAATACATATTATCAATAATATAGTGACAAATGTCTGTGACGACAGATCTCCAGCAGATGGCAGTCTTTACCCAACATCGCAGTTGGCATAGTCCATGAATTTGGCACGCTGAGGTGATGTTTAGAGTGCTGTGGTGTTGACTGCATTTGTCAAGCTCAACTGTTACCCAAGCTGTTGTAAACAGTAAACTTTTCCATAAATTCTGTGTAACTACAAACCAATATTTGGTCCCATACTAAATTGTCCCCACTGAGTGACTGAGCTTAATTTGGACTACATTTGCAACCCTGTTACCCATTTTGGTGTGATTTTATTTTAATACATTCTCTCCGTTTAATGTTGACGCTTATTTACCGTTTTATGTTTGCTAGACAATAATAAAAGCACACAAATCAGACTTTCTGACATGTCACAACTGTTGGTAAACGGCTTGGACATTTTTGTTTAAAAACACAATTTTAGAGTTTTTCAATTACAGCATGTGTGTATATTTTATTAGTGTGGTTTTCTTCAAATCCATCGAACTATACTGTAAACATCTACTTGACGGCATGCCAGCATGACAACAAACATGACACACTGTAGCATATTTCTCTACGTATGAAACTGAGCACATGAGTCCCCCTAATATCCCAGCAGGATCTTGTAGTTTCTTTCCTGTTAGAGCCAGTGTTTGTTTTCAGCCTGTATCCCCCTGCGATGTGCACCTCCCTCCCCTGCCGAGTCCACAACCACAGCTGCCTGTGAAAGGCCCACCTCCTGTCTGTAGCTGGGCCACTTGGCTTTTTCACAAAGGCTACTGGAATAACAGAGTCCTGAGAAGGAAATGACAGTCTGTTCAAAAGGGCCCCTGTGCTGCAGCTTTACACTGGGGGCTGGTGACGCTCAGAGCAGCGCGAGAGATATTTTGGCACGGCGGAAGCAAAATTGTAATTCTGAATTTCTTCATTCAGTTGGCGTCATAAGTCAATGCTCCAGTTAAGTCAGGATAATGTCAGTATTATGTTTCTATGCAACAAAACAATCTAGACTTCTATATAATAAACGGCCACTTTAGGGACCTTTACTATAATTCAAGCTTGTGATATTTACAGTCATGTTGACTGTCATTGTGAATTGACAGAGAAATACCACAGCGAGCATGAGAATGTTCTCAGCTCTCAGAGGCGGGAAAACTCCTGGCACTTCTTTTGTATGTGACAAGATGGATTCCCTTGATCTTTCAGTCGCATGTATGCGACTCCAGTTACAAGATAATGGAGTGATACTTGTAAAAGATCGGGTGTAAAGTGTGCGCATGTGCTGGATCTTATCAATTAGCGTACGAGTCACTTAACAGCGTGTGCTACCACGCGGACTCCAGTGGAAAGGTGAAGGTCTGTTATTTTGCCCCCCCAAATCTCCTTCCAGTCACTTCTCACTATTGTTTATTCTCTGTTATCCATCCAGTTTGGAGGATAGGGCACTAGACTTCCTCTTGAATTCTCAGTGTCCTTCCTTCTGTCCTCAATGACTGTGTGTCCTTCACTTATTAACCCGGGAACATCCAGAGTCCCTTTGTCTTGCTGCTTTCTATACCTACGGGGGCTGCGAGTGGACGGCTATTGTCATTCACCGCATGTCATGCGCAAGTCTGCCCTTGATCCCTCGCTTTTGAAATGGAGTGCTAGAGGAAGAGAAATACAAACTTTCTTTCTCGTCCTCTCTCTCTCTGCCTTTGACTTTTAATCACTGTAAAAAAAAGATTCATACTTATAAGTGTATTTAATATGTTCAATCTGATCATGTTAATACCAATGTAAACACACATTTAAGGATTACACCTAAATGTGTTAATTACCCACAATCCATTTTAATACTTTGTATTGATATGTAATTTGTTGTGAATGTAAATGGTCAATAGGGGGCGCTCGTTGTCAGTCAGCGTTACCCTGCCAACAGACCATCCCTCAGAGAACTGGTGCCAGGCTGGAGACAAGAGCAATAAAGTTCTCACCTCATTATCAAGAACACAGCCACATCACAGGGCTCTGCCAGGTGGGGTGGGAGGGGAACTGAAGATAATCTGGGGAAGATAGCTGTACTGACACCCATCACCTGGTAAAACTGCCCTACTCTATAGAAACATCTTTTTGCTGTAGGGATGCTGATTTTTTTCCACAAGTTCTCTGATGTTTAATTTATCTTATCATACATCCCAGTAATAGCTGGTGACTTCTGACATGCTGTGATCCATTTATGAACTACTTTAACAAATGTAGTATGCAAGTTTAATCCCAGCTAACAAGTTTAGGTTGTTAGAACATTTCTGCAATGTTTCCATTTGGTAACAAAAATTTAAAAAATGTGAACGTTCAAAACTTAAATTTTTTTTAAATGTTGTATTAACATTATTAACATCTCATGAGGAGTAATTACTTTGAGACAAAGTGCTAGAAAGCACCCGGGCTTCCAGCAGCTGCTGTCTTCCTATCTTCACATGTACAACCAATAAATCAATATCAAATCTGGCAGGAAGCCAGATGGCCTCCTCCAGACCCTCGACATAGTGTCCAGCATGGCTACTGTAAGCCAGACCTACAGAGAGGAGCCTTTGAAGGTTTAAACATTCAACAAGTAGGCTATGAATGACTAAAGGGGACAAATAAGCTGTTACGACTCAAGTCAGATCAGTGTTTGTGTTTCTGTGAACATCAAAGGCTGAAGACTGTTTGATATGCAGCCCCCACACCTTGATCCAGAGCCAGGACAGGTAATGGGGTGGAGCAGTCCATTGAGTTACCAGGAGGGGGGGCTTGTAGAGTCCTCCTCTAAGGTCTTGCCATAGGGCACTTGACTGAGACAAAGAATCTTTTAGGTCGTCTGACTCCCTACGGAGTAGTCGGCCCCATCAAACCACGAGCATCTTCAGCTTGTAGCTGTGACTCATGCCAGGAACTGAAATCATAAGTAAACGTTTCATCTCATTACAGTCGTTGTATTTAAAATAACTGGCACACATATTGCTGTGCAGACTTTATGCATATAAAACAAGCTCAGCTCTAACTATATTAACTATACATTTACATGAAACATAACTACAAATAATTAGGGTCCCATTTTTGTGTTTTCATTATGTTTATGTTTCTATTTCTGTATCTTTACTATCCTAAATTAATATTTAAATACTACTTGCTTGATAAAACAACAGCACAAGTAAATTAGTCAGTTACTGAAAGTTACTGAACAAACTTTTATACGTACAATAACTTTTTTTATGCACATAAATATCTGTTTTTTAAACCTACTGGTTAATTGAGATAGCAGAGTAGCAGTTGGGTTTTATCATGTCACATTTAAAAAAACAGGGTTTAAGTTAAACAGTAGTTTGACTGAATGGCTGTTCACAGGCCAGTGTGAAATGCCAGCTCTATGGTAAGGTGTGACTGGAAGAGAAGGGGGCAGCTCTGGTCTTTGTGTAACTTCCAGACTCTGTGCGCAGCCTCTATTGTTCTGGCACGACCGCCCTGGCCTCTCAGTCTCTCTCTTCCACAGCTTTGTCTAAAGCTGCATGACCACTTCCTTAACCCAGGTCAGGACAAGGTCGTGACTTTGGTAACTTACCCCAGACCGTCTGCGCCGCCTGCGCATAAACACATAAATGTTCAGTCAGCCTGACTTTGAAATACACTTGAGGATACCAAAGAGAAGAAACAAATACTTAAAACAGGAATAAATAACAAATTAGCAAGGGGGAAAAAGCAACAACATGTTAAATACTGTTGTAGTTTGACTGATTCAGAGACCAAAAACTATTCTAGCTTGAATTTCAACGATTACCAAAAGAAGAATCACAAGAGAAGGTGGTCGAAATTATTACTCAATAAATGAAAATCATTATGAATCACTTCACAGAACACGACACCATTTCACAGCCAGTATATGACATGCTTAGAGTTACAATGTTGAATTAACATCCCAATTAACTTTAATGATACAGGTCAGTCTGGCCTCTTCTCCTGTCCCAAGGCCTTACTGGATTGTGAAGAAGCCTTGAAACGTCTTTCTGCTGATAAGAAGAGGAAGGGCTATAGAGCTTAAAGGCACGGTATACACAGTGTAGGTTCTTTGTTAGGGTTCGAGTAGAGGAGGGGAGGTATACTGGCTGATAAAGATCACCATGACTCTTTGATCTTTACGGAACTGATAAGATGTTACCAAGTGGCATGCTGGGTGGACAAGCAGGCCCTCATGACAGGTACAAACAAGCAAACACAGCCCCAGAGGTGATGTCTTAAAGGAGAACCAGATAGCTACATAGGAGGAATGGCAGATGGGCAATTAGCCAGTCTGCTTTGGAGTGAACTGGAGTGAAATGTTAACACAGGACACTTGCCTCGCTGAGCAAAGTACTTAAGACTTATATTAGATATGTTATGCATGAGCTGAGAACATTATTTATGATGTAGAAGCAGAGAAGATGTTTCAGTTACCTGATTCCAAAACACTACTGCAAGAAAATTTATTGATAACTTTAGAAAAACTTTTAGAGAACATTAGCCAACGTTCTGACAATGTTCCCTGTTAGCTGGGTTGCTCTAGCAACACAGAACTCTACCTGTCATCTATCACACTAAATCAAATTCATGTACATTCAATTTATTAACATTCGACGCATTTGACGGCTGAAGACTGTTAAAGTGACGCTTGAATGACAAAATACAGCATGGCGGGGGAAGACCGTGCCTGCGTGCTCCCTAGGCACTGATTTAGGGCCTGCGTGTGGATGCCAGACAGAGCCTAATGTCGGGGGTGCACGCTGCAGCCTGAAACAGATGCCTGGCTGTCTGGCCAAAGAGGGGTGGGTCACATTGAATGCGATGGGGGAACTGCCTGTGGAGTTAATGTGCTTTCATTGACTTTCCTAGCAACAGAGCTGCAATATTCACTGCACCTGCACCTGGTCTGCAAGTGTGCATGATAGGAGAAAGATGCAGGGCCATAAAAATATTTGCAATGCAATTAGGTTTATTGGCGTACACGCATTGCACAGTTACAGCAAAGAAAGATCATTACTTTTATCAAAAATGCATGCTTTCTCTTTTGAGGTCAAAGTACACGGTTTACATTTGTAACAACGCATGCTCTGCATTAACAATCAGGAGGGCTGGCTTAAATCAATTGTTGTGTATGACATGCTGTCAAACACACAAGTTCATTTCTGCGCCGAGCTGTGTGATTTCTGTTCACGGGCCACAGAGACGGATAATTAAAAGAATTAAGATGGAAGATCCTTCATTATCTGCCCCCTACTACAGACATCAAAAGACACACGGAGTGAGAGTACAGCTGGCCTGTTGGTGTGACTTTCTTCTCTCTGTGCTGTTTGTGTTTGAGGATGTTTACAGATCCCAGGAAAGACAAACAGGTTCTTTCTTATTTGTGCGTGTCGTGCTCAAACAGAGGAGCCGGTGAGACCGATTCATCAAAAGAGACGCTCTGTTACTCATTGTTGCTTTTGTTATGTTTCTCTCGCCCCTTTTACGTCGGCCGTGTCTTCATACACGCAGACCTTTCCATCAACTGCCGGGGTCACACAGATGTTTTGGATGTGACCTTGCGTAATACAGTTCAATTGATGCTTTTCCGTAGCTAACAAAAATGCACCTTCAATATATTGTATTGTGCCAATATGAGCATACTTTGATTTTCATAATGACTATAAATGTCAATTCGCTTTTTTAAAGTAGAGTTCTACATGGAATTCAATTCTTTAAATTGTGGTATTTTTTAACATTTTTAAAAGTGTTTTCATTACGTACACATGTCTCAAATGACAGACCACAGACCCGTACATGTTATTCACTGACAGTATAAACATCTGCGGACATCTGGACAAATGCGGCACTTGCACATCTGATCCGTTTCCATGCGGAAGAACAATGTTAGATTTCACGCGCTTTTGATACGTTTTTCTAACGTTTATATTTGGTTATGTTTGTACATTTCTCTGTGGAATATTAAGTCACAAAAAATCGCTAGACAACTATACGAGCTCACGTGACAACATTTAGTAACAATGACAGATATGAACACATTCAAAGCATTGTTATGTCACGGCGAAACCAGCGTTTATTTGTCATAATGCTATAGTATAGCAACGCCTACTTGTTAGATAATAGAATTAATTCTTTTAAAACAGGTGAAATTAATATCAGTACAGTATTTTGAAGAATGCACGTTTTTTTGAAACCCAATAAAGCTAATTTAGCTGTACAGCGATTTAATCAGCAACAGTCACTGGCTGGATTTACAGGGGTATAAATCACGTGGGAACAAGCCTCAGCTGAGCTTTTACGAGGGGACAGACTTCCCTTGCATCCAGCAGGGGGTAGAAGCTGACGCTGTTCAAGTGCCAAAGACCCTTTCACTGGCAAGATCACAAACAAAGAATTATTACTTTATTGGACATCGTTTCAAGAGCTCGTTTCCACTCTCACCAGTTTCTAGAAAGAGAGAGAAATCACAGCACGAGGGCTATTGACTTAAAATAAAATAAATATCTTAAAATATAGTTACTATATTAGTTATTAAGAGGGATTAAGAGAGATATACTCCTGCTGGGTTGATGTCAGTTGCACATTTATTAAAACCATCAGGTCACCGCAATTAATGTGTTAATCATGCAACCATAAAACAATTATACACATGAATTGTTTGAAGGACACTTAACAGTTGAACTAGTAGCATAATACCACATTTATGGCACCCCGTAAGAGTGTTTCTATTATTTGTCCAGTCAAACTTCTTACAGCTTCTAATGAATTGCTCATGTTTGGCTTTCACAAAGAACAATACTCTCAAATCATTTGGACGTATTATTGATAAGACGACAAACAAAAATTTATAGAACAAGCAATTGTATATATATATATACACATATATATATATATATATATATATATATAGTAACATACGTGTTTTGGGTTCCATTTCACACGTTAAAATGAAAATATATAAACGATCTTGACTTTGCAGGTTTTACGATTCAAGTTTTGGCGCATTGCACGCCAGAGTCCAAAGGTGAATTCACGTCAATAAGCACCTGCGCAAACTTCCTATGAACGCGTCAGCTCCTGTACTTGTTTGCGTAAAACTCACGGCGATAGCGTCGCTATCTGTGTGATCGTACCTGGTCGTTAGACCAAGTAAAGTGAAAATGGAGATCTCCTAATATTTTGCTATTCAGACTAAGCCCAGGAAGATTTATGTTTTCATTTCGATCACTTCTTTGTTTTATCACTTCCGGAAAATCTGCACAGGTAAGGCGAGTTTCGGTCTCGAGCGCCAGTATCGGAGTTTTATTTACATAATGCGCTGATCTGAAACTGCGCTGAAACTTCTGCATGCTGTTTACTTGTCCATGTCATTATGGCTGAATCCGAATACATTGAGGTAGATTAAAGAACGACATGGCAAAGATTAACATCGTTTTTGTCTCGTAGGTCACTGCGGACGCATCGTAGGTGTTTTCCTGGAGGCTTGCGGGCTTAAGTTACGGAGATCAAGGTAACCAGGTAGAGTTACGTAAAGAAATGCGTTATTTACTAAAAATGTACATTTCAAGGGCAGTCGGTTGTCCAGGTTACCACCAGGTTATACTGCCAGCTGAGTAATAAATGATTTATGACTTGTATGTCATGTGTCACATTTGCTTGCAACGTGCTTAAGTCAAACTTTTCGAAAAGGTTTATAACATAGTAATAGATCGATGATATGTGTTAGTAAAGCAGAAATGTATTTTAATATAGTTTTTGAAGGATACAGTAAATATTACAGTCCATAAAAACTGGCTAATTAACCCCCCTGTTGAGAAGGTGGAGTCTAATTTCAGAATACACACAACTGGACCAAGCTTCCAAAGCTAAACAAATATAGTCCACACGTGTCTTGTTTTGCTATTTGTTTGATTGTTGATATTTGTTTGTTGCTCTTTCTTTCCTAAAGATGTGTTTGACATATTTATATTTGAAATATGTAAACGTTAGGAGTTTGTATGTGGGAGAAATATGTACTGTGCTGTTCTGTTGGAGGTCCAACACACTTATTTCTTTGTTAAAAAGCTGAAATGTTTATCTGCGGCAATTTATGCAGGGATTAGTGAAGAAGACAAAAATACTAAACAGGCTTCCTTCTACTTTTATGTTGACTTGCAGGTAAAGAAAGAACACATAAGTACACTGGCATATTTTCCCAACTAAGTCATTTTGTCTGGGCTGTGGCATTGCCCATGTATTTATTCTGTAAGGGTGTGACTGACTAATGATTCATGGCCCCTGGTATCTGGTAGGTGAGGGCGTTTCAGACTGGCAGTCTTCATCTTTGATTTACCTTTGTTTCTTATTATTGATTTGTTCTGTAAGCAGTGGACAAGAATAGTGTTCATTTGTGACATCATCAACCTGATAATATTGACCTGAGAGACAATATGGACTTTGAAACAGTCCACCTTCAGTAATACACAAGCTGGTGAGTGACATATTGTTTACTTGGGGAGTTGTGTGAGGTTAGATTTGTTGGGTTTTGTAGTGGACTTCAACCTTGAGAGGCTCTGAAACATGCTCTTGATCATTGCTGGAGAGAAGGCAGAAGAGATTGACAGATAGCTTGTCTCTTAAATTTGAGAATCTCCCATGAGTCTGTTGGTGAGTCCATCTATCATAGCCAGGGTCACAGCTTCAGTGGACCAGTGTTGACACCAGCGAAACACATAACTATTACCCAAACAAACTGTTAAACTGGTCCTGCACCTGCATTTATGCTATTGAAAATCTCACACGCTTACAATTGAAGGAGGGGCCTGTGTCATCTTGGAGCAACAGTAGAAAACAAGAATGGAGAATGGAGATGTGCTCTTTTAGCTTGGAAAAAAACCACTCGAAAACACCTTAGCAACGATACGGTAATAGCCTGGCAACGACCTACCACGCCCTAGCACACATGCAAGCTCCATTGTCTTTAGAAAATATAAAAATGCTTGTTTTTTTCTACAGCGGATCCTGTTAAACGAAACAATCTTCAGAATAATATATTCATTTGGCTTTGAAGTACTACGTAAGGTCTACGAGACTTGGAATGAAGTGTGTAAAATTAGTTTAGGTTTATCATTTTTTCGGACTTGAAACACTGGTCCTCAGTCAATGATTGAGCTCACAGGACCGTGTTTGTTACAGTTATCAGTGGAATATTGAAAGAGGGCGGTCAGAGAGAAAAATAATGTCCTGCTTGACACACACACACACACACACACAGCATGCTATGTAATTGGTCAGAGGTTGAGATTGGTTCTTAGAATGCTCTGCCTGCACCCGTCCCATATCAGCAATCTACACTTCCCTTCTTCCTTCGTCACGCGCATACACACTCGCAGTCGACCCCTCCTCCTCCTCCTGGGGGACGCAGCTAGACTCTGAATGTTTCTCCATTCTGTTGAGCAGCTCCCCTTTAACTGAATGTCCTTGCATACACACACTCCCACACACACTCTGTGCCTAGTTGAGATGGCGGGCTCTGGTTTCAGTCAGGCTGCAGGCTGCAGGCGCCAGCACAGCCGCTGGGCTTGAGTTTCTCGTTTTCATGCAGTGGCTTCTGGAAGTCTGACTGCGCTTTTAACTTGAGGTGGGTTGAAATAATGATTTACTACCCCGTGCACATGGGGGGCATGTTTGTTTTGCTAATCGCTTGCGCCAGTTTTACGGCAGAGATTCCGTTCTATGGCATTGTAGATCTGGATTTCTGAATTAACATAATAAGAGAGTTTGTTGTATACAGTTATGTGGAATATGGGGTTACGCTACACAAAGTTCCATTGTGGGTGGAATTATCAGCGATTAGGTACTCTCACAGGGGAAGTGCCCCATTATTGATAACAGTTTTAGGTTCTAAGAACGTTTCCCTAATGTTTACATTAGTAACAACAATGTTATTGTTATTTTGAATGTTCTAGGAATGTTTTTTAGTTGTACTTTGTAGTATTGTAGTAACGTTATTGCTTGGTTATCGAAACATTTTTTATTTCTGTAACTTTTTAAAACATTACGCTGCCAGCTTAAGAATAATGTTTCGATGTGACATGTTTTGATATGCAATTTTAAAAAACAGTCTGCTAACATTACTGTAAGAACCTTTTGACAACTTTGAGGGAACGTCACCCAGCGTTCTGAGAACGTTCCTTTAGCTGGGTAACAACAAGGGAGTCATTTCTATACCATTAATTCTATACTCTATGCTCTGAATAGTTCTTACTGTTTCTTAGAATGGAACCTTTGTTCCCCCGTTAGGTGAGTTTTTTTCTGTTCCTGGTGTGTCATGGACCGTAACCTGTTTAATGACTTAAACAGCGACAGTTATCCAAACTCAGACTCCTGTTGTGAAGGGAACTCGTGGAAAGGATACAGCTGCAGCCCTCTCCCCATATTGTTGCTGTTAAGTGGATCCGTGTCATTTCCTGTCCAGTCGGCATGAGCCAAAAAACGATTGGCTGACGTGAGCCTCGGTTTTCTTTTGTTCTCTTTTCCAACAGAAACTTGGAACGTTTAGATGAAGCAGTGCGCGGTTCGTTTTCTCTCTGGACAAATATTCGACTGGTTCAGCTTTTACACCCGATGAGTCTGGAGTTGTGTTCGGAGGCAGAGAAGGAGGTATAAGCTCTTATCTCCAGACCTGCAGACGTCAAGCGTCACCCCTTCCGTCTGTGGCCATGACGGAGCCCAAGGCGCCCCCACAGGCAGGTGTCGTAACGTGGACGCGGGTGTGCAAGGAATGCGGACAGTGCCATGAAGGTCAAGACATTCACCTGTATGAATACCAGGATGAAGTGGACGACGAGCTGGTCTGCCACATCTGTCTGCAGCCTCTGTTGCAACCCATGGACACGCCATGCGGCCACACGTACTGTTTTCATTGCCTCAGCAACTTCCTGCACGATCAGGACTTCTGCCCCGTAGACCGCCAGAGGCTTCAGCTGCAGCAGTGCCGTGCCTCCAGCCTGCTCGTGCGCAACCTACTGGACAAACTCAGCGTGCTGTGCCCGTTCCGCAGCGAGTGTCAGCAGAGCATGCAGCGTTGCGAGCTGCAGCCCCATCTGCACAACAGGTTAGTGCATGCCGTATCGCAACTTTTTGATGCAATTTAAAACAACTGCAGCAGTAACCAGAATAGTATTTCGATGTCATCAGAAACAGTTCAGTTATTTATGAATCGGTGTCTAAATCAATCAGTGTAAACGCATGCTTAACGTGTTTCAAGCCCAACATAAGCACAACCATATGCGTGAACGCATGTACCTAGCATTCAAAGCACTCCAAATAATGAAGCACAAGCATTTTGGTACTCATTGTGAGAGTTGCTCAAAAATGTATGGAATTCCACTTATCCATGTTTCATGTGAACGGAGAGATTTGGAGGAGCTGAGCTGGATTAAAGAGTAGATGTAAGCAGACTGTATAACAGAGCGGGGGAGTTTGACTCCTACTTGAGGTTTCTTTTACATAATGGAGTTAGTTTGGAATCACATAAGTGAATACCACAGAATATGTGCAGTTCAGACTGGTGACCACCTGTCAAACATATCTCGGTTAATCCAAGCAGGTTTTCTCACAAACATCCCATTGTATAGACTTTAAGTCATTAACGCAATACATCAATATAGAAAACACAGAAACCATGATAATGACCCTTTGCCACAGGGTTCATCTCCCTCATGTGGGTTTTCCGCGTCTGATTTATTTGTTATCTGTGATGTAATAGTTGGGTTTAAAGGTTGTTTGGCTGTGGAGGAGCAGCTCAATGTAAACACGGAGGTTTGACCTGATTCTGCTCCAGGCTGATCTGTTTCATCTCCATCCCTGTGCTTCAGAATAACTTCTTCATCTGCTTATCTGCATAGCTCCTCTTCTGCTGGAACTTCCCCAACCCGGACCGCTCGTGTAGAACCAAGAGCTGATAAATGAATGTAAACGCAGAGCTTCGAACTAAAGCGATGAAACATTGATTTCTTTCTGTTTTCGCTGCTGGTTTCTGCTGACATCCTGAAAACAGCAGCAGTCAGCATTAACACACTGTGTGATATTTTTAGTTACCGCTGGTGCCATTTGGTAATGAAAGTTTTGTGGGTTACTTAACAGTAAACCAGTGAGCAATGATGAACAAGTTCTCCCTGGCTCACCGTCCTCCATTCCTCTCTCTCTCTCTCTCTCTCTATTTCTCTCTCTCTTTCTTTCTCACTCTCTCTCTTTCTTTCTCTGTCCTTGTGTGTCTCTCTCTCTCTCTCTCTCTCTCAGATGCCCTGCATTCAAGCGGCTAAGGGAAGAGGCAGAGAAAAAGAAGAGACCATCCTGGAATGAGTTAAAGGGAAGCAAATCCGACGGAGATTTAACTGATACCAAATCCACCCCAACAAACACACGCACAGCTCAACCTGCTGGACCCTCAGAACCGGGCCTGGTCAACCCCGCCTATGATGAGGGTGAAGATGGTATAGCACCTCTTTCTGTTTTCCTTGCACCTTGTTTATGGTAACCAGCCTAAAGTATATTTATCTTATATATATCATTACACAACCCTCAGAAGCGCCGGGATTTTAATCAGGGATTCATATAAATACTGTGGAGCGTCCTCAGACTTATATTTATAAGTGAAGTTATATAGTCAGAAGAAACATCATATTTTATTGCCTGATTCAGTGGATTCTATAGATTATAGAACTTAATAAATACAATTCTATTTTGCCTGATAATTATTAGCGTTTTTTTAAAAACATTAAATAAGGTTAGTGGGACATTGGGTTGGCAGAGAGTCTGAGGGGTTTGTGAATCAAAATCATGCTTCACGAATTGGCAAAAAAAGTTCATGATTCATGATTAAAATCCATGTTTTTTTTTTTACTTGTGATATATTCTTTTAATATAACACAAATATATATTCTGTTCTATTAAATTTGTTTACATGTTTTCGTTAAGTTGGGTATATCTGTTTAAAAACACACTTCTGTACTGTATCACGGTGTGCCATCTGGTCACAACTGGAATCTGGAAGTGTTTATTTGTGTTATTGTTGTTGAGTTGTGGTAGCTCAGGAGGAAAGGTGAGAAGAGTGTAACACGGACGGTGAAAAGCAGAGGAAATTGATTAGCAGCTGTGTTTACTTTTAAGTAAACCAAAACGGAGGCAATCCTTGATGTCGGTCTTTACTTGTGGGTTGGTGTGTTAGGAGTACCAGGTTGTTATTAATATCGCTGAGAAATACACTACAGCATCAGAACCAACAATCCTCAACACGTCGCTGTCTGAAATCATGCCTCATTGAGATTCACTATGACCCCTATCTGCTTAAAGCTGGAAATCTCCTAAGGGAAGATTGGACCTGCTGTCTGAATTAATGAATGTGCTATTAATCATAACTAAGTTACCTAGCAACCGTCTCGTTATCAAGAGAATATGACATCATGCATTT
Organism: Botia kubotai; assembly: GCA_036877585.1. Lineage (NCBI taxonomy): Eukaryota > Metazoa > Chordata > Actinopteri > Cypriniformes > Botiidae > Botia > Botia kubotai. Next base: position 3,897 of record JAZGTI010008616.1, on the reverse strand, counting down.
CATGCTCCATAACATAAATGACTCGTTCCAAAGCAAACATACATAAGGAACAAACTGCCCAGACTGTGTTTTGGGTAAAAATTTGTTCCTGATTATTTCCCAGACACGCCTCTGAGGTCCAGTCTCGTGGCAGAGGCCACTGTGGTGGAGCTGATCCGAGAGGAACCGGAGGAGGAATTGGGATTGCGAATAGTGGGAGGGAAGGACACGCCCTTGGGCAACATCGTCATACAGGAGATCGTGCGTGATTCGCTGGCTGCTCGCGATGGCAAGCTGGCCCCGGGAGATCACATTCTGGAGGTGAGACACACCTCAACTGTGTTTGTCTGTCTTGGACGACCAGTCTTGACAAAAATCTTATCTCTCAAAATCACCCTAGCATCCATTTTTACAGTTTAGTCACCTAGGCAACAGTCGATTGACATTAAAATTCTGTGAGGTTGAAATAAAACGATCCGTAATCTAATAAAAGTGACCCACTTGTTCTCTACATGCTCTAATGGTCCATATTTAGTTCAATTTGCAGCTTGTTTAGGTAAAGAGTGGTTGTTTATTAAATTGTTTGTTTAGTTAAAGGGTGGTTATAGAACAGGTCAACCTGTAATTCTAATGTTGAGTTTTAACTTAAATGGGCTTTTGTAAACATTAATAAGGTACAGCCTTCATTAAATGCAGATCTCTGTTGTTTATGAGGACAAAGGACAAAGCAGTGTACAAACAGCATATTTTTCCGTATTATTGGCGTCAAACTGTGTAACTCGACATTTATTCCCATTTCCACTAAAATAAACTAATAGGTCATGTTAGTTAAAAAACGTATTAAACTAAGTGCATCCATAATATTTGTTTAATATACAATTTTTGTATTGATTTAATTTTACCCTTGAAATTAAATTAGTGGACATTTATAATTTTTTACAGTCCAGTAACGGTTTATATTTACAGAATTATAGTTAATTATGAAGAAATGATTAAAAAAACATACATCATGCTTTACTGTGCTTTCTGATCCCTTTGTTTTTTTCTGACTTCAGTTCAGTTTAGGACATTTAAAATTCCACAATTCTACCCTCCTAGGATTTCTGCCCCTGGCAGTCTTAGAACACACTCGGTAAACCAAACAAGTGAAGCTGTCTTATATATACACAGAAGTGTGAATAAGACCCACCAGGAGCCTTATGATGATCTGCATCCCAGGCGGCGCTCCTTTGACTATTTGAGGGTGAACTGTGGATGGTTTAGATATCCTATTTCTTGAATAAATAGGATATCTAAATATCTTGGATCTCTCTTTTCCCTTTCTGGTTCAACACTGCATTAATTGTCATAAAGGGCTGTTCCAAGCCTAAGGCAAAGGAAGGTATTTTCAGTCCAGATTCATTTCATAGGTAACTGCATTATTAGAATCTCCTAATATGCTGTTCTTAAGAGAGAACACAAAGTACTTTTAGATCTTAAGGTTACTGTTCTTCTCAGGAGGAAATCAGCAATACTTTCAGTTCTTGAGGTAAGAGCTACCTGCCTTCACTGATCTTGACATCACAAGATCTTCATAAGCGTTCGGTATATTGAAAACAACAGTGTGGGTTTTTTCTACCTCCAGGTGAATGATGTCAGTCTGACATCCATACCCCACAGTCGTGCTATCTCTGTCCTTCAGCGACCCGGATCCCGTCTCAGGCTGACAGTCATGCAGGAGAAGGGCTTCAAACCCCGGCCGGAACATCTCGCGCAATCCTCGGCTTCTCCATCGACACAGCCAGCCAATCCCAACCAGAACCACGGCACCGTTATCCAGGTCACCCTGGTAAAACGTGAGCGCTCCGAGCCGCTGGGTATCAAACTCATCCGAAAGTCTGAGGAGCCAGGAGTCTTCATTCTGGACCTCCTGCCCGGAGGCCTGGCTGCCAATGATGGAAAACTTAGGAACAATGACAAAGTGCTGGGCATTAATGGACAGGACTTGAGACATGGTACCCCAGAGAGTGCTGCTCAGATCATACAGGTATGGAGACAAGGGGACAGACTGTCAGCAATCTCCCCACTAATAAGCAGTTGGTTACTTTCAGTCACAAGCTGATTATTAAACATGCTTTGGAGGATTTTTGAAGTGATTGTTTTGCTGTCTGTTATGTGTGTGGTAGGCAAGTGAAATGCGGGTGAATTTTGTAGTGATGAGGCTTCCTGACCTGTCTGAGGAGGGGGGTGAGGGACAGAGCAGAGGGGCCAGGAGGGCCCCCGAACCGCAGTACTTCAGACGACCCTCCACATACATGAAGGTAAGGAAGCATGTTTACAAGCTAACATCCGATATATCTGGCTTAGTGGTTAGTACACATGCTCTGACACGTTGAGCTGTGGCGCTTATGTGGGTGACAAGTTCGAGTCTGGCTCGCATTATTTCCCAATCCTGTTGTCCCCTTTATTTTTGATCATTTCCTGTTCTTTCATGTTCTCTGTCCGTTCGTCCGCCCACCCAGCCGTCCATCCATCTATCTTTTATCAATCAGTAAAAGTGGTCATAAAAACAAAAAATATAACAAATAAATACGCTTGAATATATACAGGTATAAATAGATTATAGTTATAGTTAATAGTAACAGGTAATAGTTATAAACTGAACCAAAAAGGTGCACTGCAGATACAGTTAGGGTCACATGCTGCTCCAGTCAAATCCGGCATGTATGTGCGAGATGATTTCACCCAGAGACCAGTCACACCCTGCTTTTGTGACACTTCCTCACCAGCTGAAGGCACGGGCCGCAAATACAGGCCGTGCAGCGGGAGATAAAAGCAGATAGCCCCCCCCCTCTCTGGAACTCGTCCCTGATCAAAAGAACTAGGGTGCTGTTCTCTGAGCTTCTACAGTCACTGTGTTTGTTTGTGGCTGGGGATCAAAGCTGGTGACAGTTAGCTTTCACCTGCGGAGATGAAGCTTTAACTCATGCTGGGAGGAAAGGCCTTCCCACTGGGTAGGAAGAGTCCACCCCTCCCGCCCCTCTGGAGGTCTGGAGACTCTGGTGAAATTGGGAGAATTTGCTTTGGCACAATCTATGAGTTACGATGGCAGCATGTCAGCGCGGTTCACATTAGGATCGGAGATGTTTGTTTTAACACGTTTTCACCGCAGGAGTCAGGCACATGTCTCAAACTCATCCCCCATGATCTCTGAACATAAAGGAACTATTCTGAGAATTTAATAAACCAACAGTCGAGTCGATAATTAAAGGTGAAGATCACCCACAAAAAGGAACTTCTGTCATTTCCTCGCCCTTGTTCCATCCCAGACATATTTCATATATATATTTCATTGGTTCCTGTGTGTTTAAGTAGTGAATTGTTTGTAATTAAGATTTTAAATGTCAAGTACATCTGTGATGTCACGTACATGATGCAGGAGTAAAAATGTTTTCATTAGTGAAGTCACAGGTATTCACCATATTATAGTCATTTCCATTGTGAGTCACTGGTTTCCAGACAAGGTGTGGAGCTCCAGCATGCTAGTCAATCATCACAAGAGGAGCAGCTAATATGAAAGAATGTATTATTAATTATTCAGTCAAAGTACACAAGTAAAATCCAGATTCAAGGGAACCTTAAGTTATTGTATAGAAAACCGTTCCTGCTGGGATCACCAGATTGTGTTCTGGCTTTCTCCTTATAATAACAAATCTAGATCTATAATCACCAGTATGCACCAAAGGTGGCAGGAATGAGGACCAGACAGAGGAAAGAAAGTAGTGTCATGACTATATTATCACTGTTTTGTTATCAGGAGCCTCCATGTGGCTTCTCCAGTCAGGAGAAGACAGTGAGTCTAAAGAAGGAGCCTCGACTCTCTCTAGGCATCACCATCGCAGGCGGAAGAGAAGGCCGCAGATGCTTGCCCGTCTACAT